>JABXNX010000034.1:196848-234348 GCA_014843695.1 Archivesica marissinica
ATTAATAACTGATGTTAATCACTCATGGTGACGTCAGGTTCTATTTGACGTATATCTAGGTTCCTGGTGGCATGGATGCAAATCATACTACAGTTTGTCATATGTACACTTGTACCTTCGCGTAAGAGGAAACACATGTACTATGGCTGCCACGTGTACACGTGTAAACGGAGCCGTGTCGTTTTAGTTTATTTATTTTACAACGATTGCGAATCAAGTTTTAACAACTTATATCAATCACTCTCGTTGGCGCGGCTGAAAACGTAAACGTGATCATTCGTGTGGGAGGAAACCCGAGTACCTGGAGAAAACCCACCTGTTCGATCTGGCGACCACCGTACCATCTCACATAATTCTCACATTGGTGAGAAGCGAGCGCGCTAACCACTGCGCTATTCGGACAGCCCAAATCTGTACTGGCAATACACATGTACTAATTCAGTAACTGTACACACTATAATTGATGATAAAAACTAGATCTACCATAATAATTATTGTCAACAGATTGTATGACAATAGTTGAGTAATATATACCAGTTTGTAATTTGACTATTGTCCTAACCATCCTAGTGTTTTTCGCGGCCGTTTGCCTGTATAGGTGTGATTCAGTGAACCAGAATTATTCCTGAACTGCAATGATGTAAGCAGCATCTCAGGTGTTAACCGGTGTAAGTAAGTAGCATACCATATGCATACTTGAACATGTGTAAACGATGCCGTGTCCTGTATTAAGGATCGTGTACACGTTTACAAAATATGTACACGTGGCAGCCCTAACAGGTACCCACCGAAAACCTATCATGTCCGATCACCTCATTTACTTCCAACACCGAAGATCAAATCATGGGCATGTGAATCAAGCAATGAGAGACAACGGTCAGTTACTGCCCCTGAATACTCCCTAAAAGTAGATAAGTCCTAAGTGATTTCCTCTGTTTTTATCGTTGTTTCCTTTGCACAACTTGTTAGCAATTATATTCCACTTTCGCTTCTTATGATTATTAAACTACTAAATCTAAACAGATATTCTGAAGTATATGCAATGGGTACTTATTTATAAAATAATGTTATCAATTAAGTAACACGATTTTTTTAACACGATACTATCATATTTATGATACCGCAACATCTTGTTAGGGAACAACAATAAAAACAAAGGATTCCAACTAAAAGGACCTGTTTACATTTTGGAATAAATCAGACTTTATATGTCAAGGGAGGTAATCGAAAATTAGAGTTGTCTCTTATTGTGCTTGCGTCAAATACATACGTGAGTTTGCATCTCTCCGAGTGCTATCCACTAGTTTACTCTTGTAATTACTGTGGTGGTAAATGGTACCATATAGCGTGTTGAAATATTATGTATGTAACTGCTATTACAGTCTCCATTGTATCTTTTGAAGATAAAAATTATTCAAGGAACGACATAATTATGCCCGACTCTGACCAACTGCAGATCTATTGTTGTAAAACGTACCCCACCCTTGTTTACCCGTGTTGTAAAACGTACCCTACCATTGTTTACCCGTGTTGTAAAACGTACCCCACCGTGTTTACCCGTGTTGTAAAACGTACTCCACCATTGTTTACCCGTGTTGTAAAACGTACCCCACCATTGTTTACCAGTGTTGTAAAACGTACTCCACCATTGTATACACGTGGTGTAAAAACGTACTCCACCATTGTATACACGTGGTGTAAAAACGTACTCCACCATTGTATACACGTGGTGTAAAACTTACACCACCATTGTTTACCAGTGTTGTAAAACATACTCCACCATTGTTTACCAGTGTTGTAAATCGTACCCCACCATTGTTTACCCGTGTTGTAAAACATACTCCACCATTGATTACCAGTGTTGTAAAACGTACTCCACCATTGTTTACCAGTGTTGTAAAACGTACTCCACCATTGTTTACCCGTGTTGTAAAACGTACTCCACCATTGTTTACCCGTGTTGTAAAACGTACCCCACCATTGTTTACCAGTGTTGTAAAACGTACTCCACCATTGTATACACGTGGTGTAAAAACGTACTCCACCATTGTATACACTAGTTGTAAAAACGTACTCCACCATTGTATACACGTGGTGTAAAACTTACACCACCATTGTTTACCAGTGTTGTAAAACATACTCCACCATTGTTTACCAGTGTTGTAAATCGTACCCCACCATTGTTTACCCGTGTTGTAAAACATACTCCACCATTGATTACCCGTGTTGTAAAATGTACCCCACCATTGTTTACCAGTATTGTAAAACATACTCCACCATTGTTTACCAGTGTTGTAAAACGTACTCCACCATTGTTTACCAGTGTTGTAAAACGTACCCCACCATTGTTTACCAGTGTTGTAAAACGTAACCCACAATTGTTTACCAGTGTTGTAAAACGTACCCCACCATTGTTTACCAGTGTTGTAAAACATACTCCACCATTGTTTACGCGTGTTGTAAAACGTTCTCCACCATTGTTTACCAGTGTTGTAAAACGTACCCAACCATTGTTTACCAGTGTTGTAAAACGTAACCCCACCATTGTTTACCCGTGTTGTAAAACGTACTCCACCATTTTACCAGTGTTGTAAAACGTACTCCACCATTGTTTACCAGTGTTGTAAAACGTACCTCACCATGTTTACCCGTGTTGTAAAACGTACCCAACCATTGTTTACCAGTGTTGTAAAACGTACCCTACCATTGTTTACCCGTGTTGTAAAACGTACTCCACCATTGTTTACTAGTGTTGTAAAACGTACTCCACCATTGTATACATGTTGTGTAAAACGTACTCCACCATTGTATACACGTGGTGTAAAACGTACCCCACCATTGTTTACCCGTGTTGTAAAACGTACCCCACCATTGTTTACCCGTGTTGTAAAACGTACTCCACCATTGTTTACCAGTGTTGTAAAACGTACACCACCATGTTTACCCGTGTTGTAAAACATATCCAACCATTGTTTACCAGTGTTGTAAAACGTACCCCACCATGTTTACCCGTGTTGTAAAACGTAACCCACCATTGTATACACGTGTTGTAAAACGTACCCCACCATTGTTTACCCGTGTTGTAAAATGTACACGCCATTGTTTACCAGTATTGTAAAACATACTCCACCATTGTTTACCAGTGTTGTAAAACGTACCCCACCATTGTTTACCAGTGTTGTAAAACGTACCCCACCATGTTTACCCGTGTTGTAAAAAGTACCCCACCATGTTTACCCGTGTTGTAAAACGTAACCCACCATTGTATACACGTGTTGTAAAACGTACCCCACCATTGTTTACCCGTGTTGTAAAATGTACACGCCATTGTTTACCAGTATTGTAAAACATACTCCACCATTGTTTACCAGTGTTGTAAAACGTACCCCACCATTGTTTACCAGTATTGTAAAACATACTCCACCATTGTTTACCAGTGTTGTAAAACGTACCCCACCATTGTTTACCCGTGTTGTAAAACATACTCCACCATTGTTTACCAGTGTTGTAAAACGTACTCCACCATTGTTTACCAGTGTTGTAAAACGTACCCCACCATTGTTTACCCGTGTTGTAAAACGTAACCCACCATTGTTTACCCGTGTTGTAAAACGTACCCCACCATTGTTTACCAGTGTTGTAAAACGTACTCCACCATTGTATACACGTGGTGTAAAACGTACCCCACCATTGTTTACCAGTGTTGTAAATCGTACCCCACCATTGTTTACCAGTGTTGTAAATCGTACCCCACCATTGTTTACCAGTGTTGTAAATCGTACCCCACCATTGTTTACCAGTGTTGTAAATCGTACCCCACCATTGTTTACCAGTGTTGTAAATCGTACCCCACCATTGTTTACCAGTGTTGTAAAACGTACCCCACCATGTTTACCCGTGTTGTAAAACGTACCCCACCATGTTTACCCGTGTTGTAAAACGTACCCCACCATTGTATACACGTGTTGTAAAACGTACCCCACCATTGTTTACCCGTGTTGTAAAATGTACACGCCATTGTTTACCAGTGTTGTAAAACATACTCCACCATTGTTTACCAGTGTTGTAAAACATACTCCACCATTGTTTACCAGTGTTGTAAAACGTACCCAACCATTGTTTACCAGTGTTGTAAAACGTACCCAACCATTGTTTACCAGTGTTGTAAAACGTACCCCACCATTGTTTACCAGTGTTGTAAAACGTAACCCACAATTGTTTACCAGTGTTGTAAAACGTACCCCACCATTGTTTACCAGTGTTGTAAAACATACTCCACCATTGTTTACCAGTGTTGTAAAACGTACCCCACCATTGTTTACCAGTGTTGTAAAACATACTCCACCATTGTTTACCCGTGTTGTAAAACGTACCCCACCATTGTTTACCCGTGTTGTAAAACGTACCCCACCATTGTTTACCCGTGTTGTAAAACATACTCCACCATTGTTTACCAGTGTTGTAAAACATACTCCACCATTGTTTACCAGTGTTGTAAAACGTAACCCACCATTGTTTACCAGTGTTGTAAAACGTAACCCACCATTGTTTACCCGTGTTGTAAAACGTACCCCACCATTGTTTACCAGTGTTGTAAAACGTACTCCACCATTGTATACACGTGGTGTAAAACGTAACCCACCATTGTTTACCAGTGTTGTAAATCGTACCCCACCATTGTTTACCAGTGTTGTAAATCGTACCCCACCATTGTTTACCAGTGTTGTAAAACATTCTCCACCATTGTTTACGAATAGTTCAAAGAAACAACACGGTTCGTATCCACAAATTAGTTTATTAGCATGTGACTATATAGTTATCAATCTGAGATGAAGTTCCTCGCATAATACTGGTCTAAAGTTTCAATAATACTACATTATTGAGTCCATGCGGAAGTCGTGATAGCGCAGTAGTAGCTCGTACGCTTCATGTGTGAAAGGCCCGGAGTTCGAGCCAGCTGTAGCATTTACGAGTGTGTCTTTAAGCAAGGTACTTAAATTCCACATTGTCTCTTCTCCACCTCGAAGCCGGCGAATGACAGCCCAAGAAACACGGGCCAATTTTGATATATCATTATATTCTCATACTAGACACATATCACGGTTGGACACCAGTAATGTCAATAATTTAAATAAATCAAATTTAACCAGATAGCAACATTGGTTGTAACAGACGGATATGTAGTCCAATGGTAACACGCTGGACTGGTAATCCATGGATCGCAGGTTCGATCCCCCGTCTGACCATAATAAAATTAACAGTCTTTCAGATGGGACGTTAAATCGAGGTCTCGTGTCGGTGCTTTACACCGTGCACGTAAAAGAACCAGAGGAGAATCTGGAATGGGTCTCTGTCTGTATCATGCACTATCATGCAACATCTAAAATAACTAATCTCTTCATGAGGCGTCGCTCATATGGGCAACCGGTAGCGACGATAAATAAACGTAAAAACACAGCAACATTGGTGCTGCTCAAAATTCTATTCTAGTACATGTATATATATAATTATATATATGTTCCATTTATGGTAACCCCTTGCGGGGAACTAGACATGTTTCCCTTTGCGATCTAAGCGGTTAACCAGTACTAAGCAATGTGTGCATACGTTGCCGTGACCGAGTATCGAACCCGCGACCCATCGAATCCAAATCCGAGACCTAAATCTGGTTCACTGATGCCATGAGTTATATACACATACGCAAACTGCCTGGTGTCTTCATAAATCAAAACACAAAGTCTAATCACTTAATTGCCCGTCACTGCTGTCGGTTCGAGTCCCACTGGGGGGTGTTGTACTCTTTCACCTGAGGAAGCTATCCAGCTACCTTGTCGAAGGTCTATGGTTCTACCTGGTGCCTGTCCGTGCCTGAAATACTGCTCGCATCTTGAAAATCGCCGTATGACCTAATTAATTTGTCGGTGCGACTTTTATCCCTCAAAAGAAACAAATAAACAAACACAATGAATTGTATCGTATATTCCTCAAGACAGGTATTTTGTCAGGACTCTACATACATATATTCATAAGAGAGGATATAAAACATTTATTGAAACGATATAAACAATGTTAGGTACATTAAAAGTTGGTAGAAAAATAAGTTGACAATCAAATATAATGATAGCATAATATGGAAAACGTTACAAATAGAAGGAGAATTCCAATAGTTTTGGAAGATCTGAATTACATGCAATTTGTGAAATACAAAATACAAGTATAATGAATGTTACATGGTTGGGAATATCCGAATTAGTGTAGTATCCGAAATACAAGCAATTAAACAGTACACAATACAAGTAGAATGAATGTTAAATGGTGGGAATATCTGAATGATTGTAGTATCCGAAATACAAGCAATTAAACAGTACAAAATACAAGTAGAATGAATGTTACATGGTTGGGAATATCTGAATGATTATAGTATCCGAAATACAAACAATTACATAGTACACAATACAAGTAGCGCGAATGTTTAATGTTTGGGAATATCCGAACTCTGTGATAATGTCCGAAATTGATAGCAATTACGCAAAATAACGAATGCTGAATGTTTGGGAATATCCTAATTATAGCATTATCCGAATAACAAAGCACTTACGCAATATAAATACCAACAACTAGAATGCCAGCTACCTGATTATTATACTGCACAAGTAGAATAGCTATAGATAGGAAAAACTGTATTAGAAATCCATGCACATATTAGAATATAAAATATTATTAGAACATGGAAATTATGACGATGGCTACTTTCGTAGGATATAGCAGCTGCTCGCCGTGTATTATGACGTTTACTCTACTTTCGTAGGATATAGCAGATGCTCGCCGTGTATTATGACGATTACTCTACTTTCGTAGGATATAGCAGCTGCTCGCCGTGTATTATGACGATTACTCTACTTTCGTAGGACATAGCAGATGCTCGCCGTGTATTATGACGATGACTACTTCCGTAGGACATAGTAGATGCTCGCCGTGTATTATGACGATGATTACTTCCGTAGGACATAGTAGATGCTCGCCGTGTATTATGACGATGACTACTTTCCTAGGATATAGCAGATGCTCCCCGTGTATTATGACGATGACTACTTTCCTAGGATATAGTAGATGCTCGCCGTGTATTACAATGATTACTACTTTCGTAGGATATAGTAGATGCTCGCCGTGTATTATGACGATGACTACTTCCGTAGGACATAGTAGATGCTCGCCGTGTATTATGACGATGACTACTTTCATAGGATATAGCAGATGCTCGCCGTGTATTTTGACGATGACTACTTTCCTAGGATATAGTAGATGCTCGCCGTGTATTACAATGATTACTACTTTCGTAGGATATAGTAGATGCTCGCCGTGTATTATTACGGTGACTACTTTCCTAGGATATAGCAGATGGTCGCCGTGTATTATTACGGGGACTACTTCCGTAGGACATAACAGATGCTCGCCGTGTATTATTACGGTGACTACTTTCCTAGGATATAGCAGATGCTCGCCGTGTATTATTACGGTGACTACTTTCATATGATATAGAAGGTGCTCGCCGTGTATTATTACGGTGACTATTTACCTAGGATATATAAGATGCTCGCCGTGTATTATTATGGTGACTACTTTCCTAGGATATAGAAGATGCTCGCCGTGTATTATTACGGTGACTACTTCCGTAGGACATAACAGATGCTCGCCGTGTATTATTACGGTGACTACTTTCCTAGGATATAGCAGATGCTCGCCGTGTATTATTACGGTGACTACTTTCATATGATATAGAAGGTGCTCGCCGTGTATTATTACGGTGACTATTTACCTAGGATATATAAGATGCTCGCCGTGTATTATTATGGTGACTACTTTCCTAGGATATAGAAGATGCTCGCCGTGTATTATTACGGTGACTACTTCCGTAGGACATAACAGATGCTCGCCGTGTATTATTACGGTGACTACTTTCCTAGGATATAGCAGATGCTCGCCGTGTATTATTACGGTGACTACTTTCATATGATATAGTAGCTGCAGCATTAATTAATAGATAATTGAATGGAAATACGAACAACAACAGTTCATAATTATGTATGTACCAATAACGGAGCGCAATAAAATATCACACACAAACATGTATCATAATATTCATGTGTGAACATCGGTAATAAGAAATAGTTCCGGTATGAGTTTCAAGTTAGTTTCTGTTTGCTGTCAAAATTCAAAACTACAGACAAAACAAATTCATTAGAATATATTACTTTATAATTAACTGTTCATGATTGTCAGAAAATAGCTAAACTACAACAGTACATCCCTCGGAGGAATGTGGAACTCAAGCAGTGGCAGAGAAAATGCCATCTTTCACTGTTAGAAAACAAACAAACAAACGTGGGTGAGAAAGCTCAATCATTCATTGGAAAACATCAAAGACAACAACGTATTGTATTATACTTTGATAGACGGATCTGTCGTCCAGTTGTTAACACGCTGGACTGGTAATCCAGGGATCGCATGTTCCTTTCCCCGTCTGCACCTACTAAAATTAACAGCCTTTCAGGTAGGACACTAAACCGAGGTCTCGTGTCGGTGTTTTACACCGTGCATGTAAAAGAATCAGAGGAGACTCTGGAATGGGTCTCTGTCTGTATCATTGCACTATCCTACAACCATCTAAACTGACTAATCCTTTCAGGAGGCGTCGCTCATATGGGCAACCGGTAGCGACGATAAATAAACGTAAAGCACACATTATTATACCTTGCATCATTAAAAATAACATGAATAGTTGAAGAATGGCATATAACAGGAGAATAGTGTAAAATAACACACACATACGATTATTTGAGCACAAAACTGGAACACATCTATGGGGCGACGTTTTACTATTTATTCGTTATTTATGGATATCCATAATTCGATTTATGGATACCCATAGTTCCAGGTGCACCGTTTTGCTATTAATTCAGCATTTATGAATATCCATAATTCGATTTTAGGATATCCATAAATATATTATTGTATATCCATATATCGAATTATGGATATCCAAAATTGGAATTATGGATATCCATAAATCGAATTGTGGATATCCATAAATACTGAATAAATAGCAAAGCGGCGCCCCATACACATCAGTTCGATCCCCCGTCTGGCCCTAATAAAATTAACAGTCTTTCAGATTGGACATTAAACCGAGGTCTCGTGTCGGTGCTGTACACCGTGCACGTAAAAGAACCCGAGGAGACTCTGGAATGGGTCTCTGTCTGTATCATTGCACTATCCTCCAAAATCTAAAATGACTTCTTCAGGAGGCGTCGCTCATATGGGCAACCGGTAGCGACGATAAATAAACGTAAAACACACATACACATCAGTATTTTACTAATACTGTACATGCGTGAAAGTAAGGGTGAAATATGACGTTTTGGTCTCTGTATATGTTCTTAATTATACTGGACAAGACATATACTTTATAAATATATATTTTAAAGTATAAACAATGAAATGAAAGTACATACATTTATCTGTCTTCGTATATGTAGGAGAATATGATTAATTGATCAAATAATGACGTTATTGCAAGTTACCATATAACTCTATTGAAATCACACTAGAGACTGCTAATTTACAAGGGGGACAACTTTTGCACTTGGATCCCATATTAATAGTCACTAATGCTTATTACTGTTGTCTCCCTTACATCACGATTATCCTATTCGGCAGGTTTAGTTTACTGGCATGGAACGTTAACTTAGCTAAGACCCAGATCGTGCGACCCCCCACTGAGTAAATTGGTTCCGGTTCGTTGTAGGCCTAGATAGTAGTTCTTGCAAATAATTTGATATGTTTTACTGTACAGCCAGTGTTTTATATGTTTGATATGTTTACTGTACAGCCAGTGTTTTATATGTTTGATATGTTTTACTGTACAGCCAGTGTTTTATATGTTTGATATGTTTTACTGTACAGCCAGTGTTTTATATGTTTGATATGTTTTACTGTACAGCCAGTGTTTTATATGTTTGATATGTTTTACTGTACAGCAAGTGTTTTATATGTTTGATATGTTTTACTGTACAGCAAGTGTTTTATATGTTTGATATGTTTTACTGTACAGCAAGTGTTTTATATGTTTGATATGTTTTACTGTACAGCCAGTGTTTTATATGTTTGATATGTTTTACTGTACAGCCAGTGTTTTATATGTTTGATATGTTTTACTGTACAGCCAGTGTTTTATATGTTTGATATGTTTTACTGTACAGCCAGTGTTTTATATGTTTGATATGTTTTACTGTACAGCCAGTGTTTTATATGTTTGATATGTTTTACTGTACAGCCAGTGTTTTATATGTTTGATATGTTTTACTGTACAGCCAGTGTTTTATATGTTTGATATGTTTACTGTACAGCCAGTGTTTTATATGTTTGATATGTTTTACTGTACATCCAGTGTTTTATATGTTGATATGTTTTACTGTACAGCCAGTGTTTTATATGTTTGATATGTTTTACTGTACAGCCAGTGTTTTATATGTTTGATATGTTTTACTGTACAGCCAGTGTTTTATATGTTTGATATGTTTTACTGTACAGCCAGTGTTTTATATGTTTGATATGTTTTACTGTACAGCCAGTGTTTTATATGTTTGATATGTTTTACTGTACAGCCAGTGTTTTATATGTTTGATATGTTTTACTGTACAGCCAGTGTTTTATATGTTTGATATGTTTTACTGTACAGCCAGTGTTTTATATGTTTGATATGTTTTACTGTACAGCCAGTGTTTTATATGTTTGATATGTTTTACTGTACAGCCAGTGTTTTATATGTTTGATATGTTTTACTGTACAGCCAGTGTTTTATATGTTTGATATGTTTTACTGTACAGCCAGTGTTTTATATGTTTGATATGTTTTACTGTACAGCCAGTGTTTTATATGTTTGATATGTTTTACTGTACAGCAAGTGTTTTATATGTTGATATGTTTTACTGTACAGCCAGTGTTTTATATGTTTGATATGTTTTACTGTACAGCCAGTGTTTTATATGTTTGATATGTTTTACTGTACAGCCAGTGTTTTATATGTTTGATATGTTTTACTGTACAGCCAGTGTTTTATATGTTTGATATGTTTTACTGTACAGCCAGTGTTTTATATGTTTGATATGTTTTACTGTACAGCCAGTGTTTTATATGTTTGATATGTTTTACTGTACAGCCAGTGTTTTCATTTCTTATTGTGAATGGGGTGAATTTTGCTGTTTTTATTTCTCATTAGATTGCAGGTGTGGTAAATACATATATAAATACGCCTCTGCATGTTGAAATATTGACATCGCGAATGATTTCGGATTCAAGATTTCAATGTTCATTCGGTGAAATATAATTCGATAATTCACCGAAACAAACAAATATCCTCTTATTATTAAAATATGTAGCATTGGTGCGTATTTTCATTATTTTCATTTTCTATTTTTCTATATGTTGCGTTTACAAGGACATGGGTCTGTCACATTTTTTGGTCTCAGCCACGTTCCTTCTAGCACCTGTGGTTTTTATCGTTAAATTGCATATGAAATTATGATGAAAAATAATTCTAAGCAAAAATGATTCTGGGTATACATATATCAGTATAAAAATATTAACAGTTTAGGTGAACGTGAACTAATTATATGGAAAACAAACAAATACACACTGGTGTAAACAATCTTAGATTAACTGTGATATAAACGTATCGATATGTTGAATGAGAGAGGGTGCTGGATTTTCAGGTAGGCCTACTTCTAATTCTGTTGTTGGAACACATTTTCTTTTATGCTTTCCAACGAATGATTCAAACAGTGGAAGATGACGTTTTAACGTAATCACCGAAATATGTGTTTCCACTCTTGACTTAGCCTGGGTTCCAGTCTGTCGATTTTTCACTTTTTAACTTCTGGCAAAATGACGTTGATATGATCAGAAGCTCAATACGGCCCAATTAATAGTCTTGATGTTAACAAATATTTTTTTGACTGACCAGGCAAAATATATCGACGCCTGTTCCCAGGCTACTCGTGGCTATGAAATCAAATCATATCTTAAACTAAATAAACACACATATCCTCTATGTTTTCACTTTTGTCCATAACCATATCTTGTGTCGTATTTTATAAAAATCATGTTAATAAATTCATAACAATTTACAGTAAAAGTTGGACATACTGTAGGACATACTGTAGGACATACTGTAGGATATACCGTAGGATATACTGTAGGATATACTGTATGGCATAATGTAGGACATACTGTATGACATACGGTAGGATATACTGTAGGATATACTGTAGGACATATTGTAGGACATACTGTAGGACATATTGTAGGACATACTGTATGTCATACCGTAGGACAGACTGTATGTCATAATGTAGGACATACTGTAGGACATACTGTAGTACATACTGTATGACATAATGTAGGACATACTGTAGGACATACTGTAGGACATACTGTAGGACATAATGTAGGACATACTGTAGGACATACTGTAGGACATACTGTAGGACATACTGTAGGACATACTGTAGGATATACTGTAGGACATACTGTAGGACATACTGTATGGCATAATGTAGGACATACTGTAGGACATACTGTAGGACATACTGTAGGACATACTGTATGGCATAATGTAGGACATACTGTAGGACATACTGTAGGACATACTGTATGACATAATGTAGGACATACTGTAGGACATACTGTAGGACATACTGTAGGACATACTGTATGGCATAATGTAGGACATACTGTAGGACATACTGTAGGACATACTGTATGGCATAATGTAGGACATACTGTAGGACATACTGTAGGACATACTGTAGGACATACTGTATGGCATAATGTAGGACATACTGTAGGACATACTGTAGGACATACTGTATGGCATAATGTAGGACATACTGTAGGACATACTGTAGGACATACTGTATGGCATAATGTAGGACACACTGTAGGACATACTATATATATACTGTAGGACATACCGTAGGACATACTGTAGGACATACTGTAGGACATACAGTAGGACATAATGTATGACATACTGTAGGACATACTGTAGATATACTGTAGGACATACTGTAGGACATACTGTAGATATACTGTACAACATACTGTAGGACATACTGTAGGACATACAGTAGGACATAATGTATGACATACTGTAGGACATACTGTAGATATACTGTAGGACATACTGTAGGACATACTGTAACTATACTGTACAACATACTGTAGGACATACTGTAGGACACACCGTAGGACATACTGTAGGACATACTGTAGGACATACCGTAGGACATATTGTAGAACATACTGTAGGACATACTGTAGATATACTGTAGGACATACTGTAGTACATACTATAGGACATACCGTAGGACATACTGTAGGACATACTGTAGGACATACCGTAGGACATACTGTAGGACATACTGTAGGACATACTGTAGGACATACCGTAGGACATATTGTAGGACATACTGTAGGACATACTGTAGGACATACTGTAGGACATACCGTAGGACATATTGTAGAACATACTGTAGGACATACTGTAGGACATACTGTAGTACATACTATAGGACATACCGTAGGACATACTGTAGGACATACTGTAGGACATACCGTAGGACATACTGTAGGACATACTGTAGGACATACCGTAGGACATACTGTAGGACATACTGTAGGACATACCGTAGGACATACTGTAGGACATACCGTAGGACATAATGTAGGACATACCGTAGGACATACTGTAGGACATACTGTAGGACATACTGTAGGACATACCGTAGGACATACCGTAGGACATACCGTAGGACATACTGTAGGACATACCGTAGGACATACCGTAGGACATACCGTAGGACATACCGTATTTAGGACATACTGTAGGACATACCGTAGAACCTACTGTAGGACATACCGTAGGACTTACTGTAGGACATATCGTAGGACATACTGTACGACATACCGTAGGACATACTGTAGGACATACTGTAGGACATATCGTAGGACATACCGTAGGACATATCGTAGGACATACTGTAGGACATACTGTAGGACATATTGTAGGACATACCGTAGGACATATTGTAGGACATACTGTAGGACATACCGTAGGACATTGTAGGACATATCGTAGGACATACTGTAGGACATACTGTAGGACATACTGTAGGACATCTAGGGATTTAATAATTTACTAATTATTAGATGAGAAAATGGACGAAAATCGATAGTATGTGATGAAAAATAAACAACAGTAAAAACAGATAAAAAATAATGAAAAGGACCTATCATGGGCAGTATATATCACATCACCACTGTTTCCCATTCCACACATATACTACACAGAACGTTTCAACATATAAATGTTTGAAAGCACCAGAATACAGAACATATAATGCTTTGTTGGACGTAAATGTACATGAACCTTATTATATATGAATACAAAATCATAAAAATAAACTCTCTTTTCCTGGTCATATTCCTGCCCAGAAACACCAAAATCGCGTCTTAAAGCAGTGCATTTTTGTCGGGCCCCAAATGGCAGCATTTTTATTCCTGTCCAAAATACCAAATCATGTCTTAAAGCAGTACATATTTTTCGGGCCCCAAATGGCAGCATTTTTATTCCTGTTCAAAAAGACCATAATCGCAGTACATTTTTTTCGGGCCCCAAAGAGCAGCAATTTTAAATAAACATGCTAAAAGTGATGTACATTGTGCAAGTCCGCCATCGCGGTCAAGTGGGTAAGATCGCTGACTTGTATCCCCCTGTAACATATCACCACTGATTGTCACGGGTTCGAGCCCCACCCAGATCGTGCCCTTTCTTGCGGAGGTTGGTGCACCGAGTACTGATTAATCACTCGAGTCTGCCCAGCAAAGGTGTTGTTAGGTAAACTGCCCGTCGCTCAAATGGACAACCGGTAGCGACGCAAAATAAACTTAAATAAAAAAACGACCAGTGTCGTAAAAACTACAATTACGTGATAACAACATTATTAAAGTGGAAGTCGCGATAGTAGCGCATTCGCTTAGGTGCGAACAGACCGGAGTTCGCGCCCATCTATAGCCGTTACGATTGTGTTCTTAGGCAATGCACTTAAATTTTGCGTTGCCTCTTCTCTCTCCTTCGTGGCGATGGATTCCATCAGGAATGAGGTCTCGAGAGTGATTAATATAAGTTGTAAGAACTTGGTTCGGAATCGAGCTAAGATAAATTTGCATAAAAATGTGTAGAAACAACACATTTTATTTCACTGATAAATATATTTCATTGGAAAGCATAGAATATAAATAATTATATTGTATTACAACCTTAATCTAGTAGCTAATTGTCTTATTAACCCATTCAACATCAAGTAACTGACATGGACTGGTCCGTGATATTTTTAGACCAATAAATTAATAACAAAATTACATTTGGATCAGTTCATTTATCAAAATGGGTAATTATTTTTCGAAAAATAGTTATATTACTTGAAAAAAGTGCAGATCCTGATGAACGGCTCGTCACGAGCCGGCTCATCTGGATCTACACTTTTTTGTAAGCCAATTTAGAGGTCTGTGGTGTTGAAAGGGTTAAATATTGTGAGTCCATTTGAACAGGAATATGACTGTAAAATCATTAACCCTTACTGTGATGGAAACGAGTATTTTCGTTCTAGCAATCAGCATAGAGCCAGATCAGTCGACACAGGACGTGCATAGAAAGTGTCATCTGGGCAGGTTATATGCTGTTTGCAATGCAGATAGTGGAGCTAAAACATTTGGCTGAATAGCAAACAACATAGAGCCAGATAGGTCGACACAGAGCGTGCATAGAAAGTGTCATCTGGGCAGGTTATATGCTGTTTGCTATGCAGATAGTGGAGCTAAAACATTTGGCTGAATAGCAAACAACATAGATCCTGATCAGTCGCGGCGTTACGGTTGATCTGGATCTATGTTGTTTGCACATTCCTTTCAATCCATTAGCCCGCATGATAAGGGCTTTAAACAAATATAATGCTATAAGTACGTTGCCGTTGCCATTTCCTTGTCACACAGACGGATTTGTAGTCCACTGGTTAACACAATATACTGGGGATCCAGGGATCTCAGGTTCGATCCCCCGTCTGACTCTAATAAAATTAACAGATCTCGTGTCGATGCTTTACACCGTGCACGTAAGAGATCCAGAGGAGATTCTGGAATGGGTCTCTGTCTGTATCATTTCAATATCATCCAAAACTCTAAAATAACGAATCTCTTCAGGAGGCGTCGCTCATATGGGCAACCGTAGCCTGGCTTCCAGTCTGTCGATTTTTAACTGTTTAGCTTCTTGCAAAATAACGAATCTCTTCTGGAGGCGTCGCTCATATGGGCAACCGTAGCCTGGCTTCCAGTCTGTCGATTTGTAACTGTTTAGCTTCTTGCAAAATAACGAATCTCTTCTGGAGGCGTCGCTCATATGGGCAACCGTAGCCTGGCTTCCAGTCTGTCGATTTTTAACTGTTTAGCTTCTTGCAAAATAACGAATCTCTTCTGGAGGCGTCGCTCATATGGGCAACCGTAGCCTGGCTTCCAGTCTGTCGATTTGTAACTGTTTAGCTTCTTGCAAAATAACGAATCTCTTCTGGAGGCGTCGCTCATATGGGCAACCGTAGCCTGGCTTCCAGTCTGTCGATTTTTAACTGTTTAGCTTCTTGCAAAATAACGAATCTCTTCTGGAGGCGTCGCTCATATGGGCAACCGTAGCCTGGGTTCCAGTCTGTCGATTTGTAACTGTTTAGCTTCTTGCAAAATAACGAATCTCTTCTGGAGGCGTCGCTCATATGGGCAGCCGTAGCCTGGCTTCCAGTCTGTCGATTTGTAACTGTTTAGCTTCTTGCAAAATAACGAATCTCTTCTGGAGGCGTCGCTCATATGGGCAACCGTAGCCTGGCTTCCAGTCTGTCGATTTTTAACTGTTTAGCTTCTTGCAAAATAACGAATCTCTTCTGGAGGCGTCGCTCATATGGGCAACCGTAGCCTGGCTTCCAGTCTGTCGATTTTTAACTGTTTAGCTTCTTGCAAAATAACGAATCTCTTCTGGAGGCGTCGCTCATATGGGCAACCGTAGCCTGGCTTCCAGTCTGTCGATTTTTAACTGTTTAGCTTCTTGCAAAATAACGAATCTCTTCTGGAGGCGTCGCTCATATGGGCAACCGTAGCCTGGCTTCCAGTCTGTCGATTTTTAACTGTTTAGCTTCTTGCAAAATAACGAATCTCTTCTGGAGGCGTCGCTCATATGGGCAACCGTAGCCTGGCTTCCAGTCTGTCGATTTTTAACTGTTTAGCTTCTTGCAAAATAACGTTGATATGATCAGAATCTCAATACGGCCCAATTAATAATCTCGGTGTTAATATATATTTATTTGACTGACCAGGCAAAATATATCGACCCCTGTTTCCAGGCTAGGGTAACCGGTAAATTCGTATCATGCTGGGTCTCGAACTCTAAATATTGTTTCGATAGCAAGTAGAGACATATGTCAAAGAACGTGTATGAATCTAGAAGTAACCGATGTAGCCCAATACGTCAATAGTGCATACTAAACATTGGTTGGTAGTATCGAACAGCGAATTTGCAATACGAATATTGAAATGGGCACATCAATATTAGATCGATCAATCTGTATCGATCGATATTCCTCTTTTGTCAAAAATTGATAAAAATCGCCAACATCGTTACAACTTTACAATGAGTGGCCTCGCTGGCTTTTCTATTACCTCCCTTGGCAGATAAAGTCTGATTTATCCCTAAATGCATAGCGGTCCAGTTAGTTGGAATCCTTTGTTTTTACCGTTGCTCCCTAACCAGATGTTGCGCTATGATAAATGTGATTTTATCCAAATCATGTTAATTAATTAATAATAATGTTTTTATCCATTGGATGTATTGTAGGATATTATACTGTCGATATAATTATAACAACAATGCGAAATGACAATGATGCTAATGAACAATTCACCACGCGTCTGTTATAAAACCCACATACGGGCTTTAAACAACGACTGGTTATTGACACATGTGTGCGCTACTAATGGAGTCAAGTACAAACCAATATAACGAGCATTGACGACATGCCCTCTAACTACTATGTGCTTGGTAATACATGTTTTTTACGTGTATTTATCGTCACTACCGGTTGCCCATATGAACGCCGCCTCCTGAAGAGATTAGTTATTTTAGATTTTGGAGGATAGTGCATGATACAGACAGAGACCCATTCCAGAATCTCCTCTCGTTCGTTTACGTGCACGGTGTAAAGTACCGACACGAGACCTCGGTTTAACGTCCCATCTGAAAAAATGTTAATTTTATTAGGGTCAGACGGGGGATCGAACCTGCGATCCCTGGATTACCAGTCCAGCGTGTTACCACTGGACTACATATCCGTCTATAGTATTTTGTGTTCCAGCTGATAGGCCTACTTGGCAAGCAAACTGATAATTAAGTAAGATAATTTAATTTCAGTTATCAGACAGAATAAGTATACGTTTCCACCTTTTAATCAACCTGTAATTCAGTTATATATAAAACAGCACACACACATACTGGCGTGATTTAGGCATGCTACAGTATAGGCAGAGTGAAGTTTCAGGTGAATGCTGTTTTCTAATGTTGTTAAAAATCACTTGTCACACAAACCATTTGTATCATGCGATGTGTTTTGTATGCTAAATCATGATGAATGCAAACAAATGATTTAACTACAGCATATGATAGTCTGCGTCCATCGCTCACCAATATGGTGCACGGGACACGTCACTTGTTACCACATGACTGATTACCACATGATTGTTTGATCAAGAAATGATAGGGATGATGTGAGCAAGTAGTTAAACGTTGTAGAAATTACCATGAGCACCACGATACGTAGTTACCCAAACTTGTCCTGTCTCTGTTGGTTTGGGTCAAATGTCACAGGGAAAGAAAACACGTGCAGCAGACCTGAAGCTCGAACCCGGAACATCTTTCGGCTGGGGGATTGCTCTACCGACTGGCTGACTACGTATTCCCACTTGTGATAAAGCTTGTGACAAAAGCATGGAACACATTAGAGTGTTCATGTGCTACTCCTGGGGAACTTGCATTGCGAGAGCACGTGCGCGTGCGCGTGCTGATCACGCGGTCTTAGATTCACTTCTCTCTGTGATTTCAGTAACCCTGTATATTGGCGCATACAATAATCCACATCCTTTGGTTTCTAACAAAATGTGAGCCGCAACTTGAAGTTGGAAATAAGTACAGACTGACTGTATACTCGGCAATCAATGTACAGATTATGGCAAAGGGTAACACGCCCATTTGTTTCTCTCTTTCCATTGGGTCATTTATATATTAATATGGGGATATATTTGACCTACATCTGGTTAATTGTCAAAGTAAACGTGTACGTGGGACATTCCAATACATATGAAGTTGTTGCTTCACGAATCGTGTCAATTTTAACCTCTAAACCGGAAGTGCGCATCATCGCCTTATCTGCATTGGCTCATCTTCATCCGCAAGCGCATCTTCCAAATCTCCCATCTTAGCTTTTCTTTTATGCGAAAGAACCAAAAATGCAATTCCTGCGGCGATATAGAATACGAAAACAATCCACGAGAGTACAAACGAGTATCCGTACTGGTACTGCGCACCTGCTGGAATCCGAGCCGGAAGGTTTGCCTCTCCATACTCCGTGGTTCGGATGAAGACTTCGTTCATGACGACCATACACGCAGCTGAAATAAAACGTGTATTAATCGATTAATTACAAATTATCAATTAATTCAACATGAACTGTACCCTGCACAAGAGACAGCTCTACATGACCTGGAGGTATGGAACGTGTGACTGGGGCAACACGTACATTGAACTGTTCCACTTTCCGGCGACACACAGGAAGGGAGCCCTTCCCATTTCCCCATGAATCGATCGTTTGAATAATTGACAATATATGTATATAACATATCTGTCCTAAAGGAGGATATGCCATTAATTTCCTCTGTTTTTATCTTGCATGATCATCCTTTTATATTTATTTATATCCTTTATGATCCACTAATCATAAATATTTGAAATCCCGACAGATTTCCTGTGGTATTTTCAATGGTTATGGTACTGTAAAAATTAATTAATTAATTAACATGATTAGGATAAAGTCACATTAATAAAATTCCAACATTTTGATAGGGAACAATAGTTAAAGCGGATCAATATACATTTAATAATATATCTAACTTGACGTATATCTGCCAAAAGGACGTTTTATTAGGAAAAAAACACCAATATCTCTCGTTGCGATTATTTGACTATTAACCCATTCAACCCCAAGTAACTCACATGGACTGGTGCGTGATATTTTCAGACCAATAAATTAATAAGAAAATTACCTTTGGACCAATTCATTTATCAACATGGGTAATTTTATCTAAAAATAGTAATAATTATTACTGGCAAAAAAGTGCAGATCCTGATGAGACGGCTCGTCACGAGCCGGCTCATCTGGATCTACACTTTTCATAAGCCTATTTAGAGGCCTTGTGGGGTTGAAAGGGTTAATTGACTATGTAGCTAAAATTACTTGTATACGATGTACTGTAATTGACGATTTTAAGTTTGACTTGTCCAAAGAAAAGAGTAATTCGAAATAATTCAGCAACATTTGCATGTACATGTATCATATAAAAGCAGAAATTGGAGCTGATATCGGTTTCGAACTGACAACTAAACATTCGTAAATATCAAAATCTCGAGTCGAGTCAAGCAATTGGTACACAATTCGGGTGATATTATTTCGGATATCGTAAAAGTAATTACTATAGCTATATTTCATGTGTGTGGTTCCCGGAGTATGGAAACGAATCAAAGCTATATGATAATACTTATGTGATTTACCTGTTTATCGGAAAAAGGAATATCCTGATAATGTGGGGAACAAAAACGATTTGAGAAGCTATATTGGCAAAGAGCGAAATCAATTCATTAGAGTTGCAGCGCCATTGAGAGATAATACATATTAATATGATAGCATACATATACTGTGTTTGGGTTATTTCGTTGTGTAAGGGGGGTGTTATAAAGTCGCACCAACACGGCAACAGTTTAGGTGAACGTCAACACGGTGTACTGAGAATCCAGGGATCGCAGGTTCGATCCCCCGTTTGACCCTAATAAACTTAACAGTCTTGCAGATGGGACTTTAAATAGAAATCTCGTGTCGGTGCTTTACACCGTGCACGTAAAAGAACCAGGATACTCTGGAATGGGTCTTCGTCTGTATCATACTAGCACTACATTCCAAAAATCTAAAATGACTAATCTCTTCAGGAGGCGTCGTTCATACGGGCAACCGGTAGCGACGATAAATAAACGTAAAATAAACACGCACACAGGTGTAACGTTATGTTGGGTCAATCAGCAGACCTATTTGTCAGAGCCTTTGTATTATTGTAACCACGTGACTTGCACCCTACCTCTTTTCTTCATGTAATATGAAATGTGTGATATCAAATGAGTGTGATTCTGGGAATTAGAAATATCGCGAGGATGGTATTATATCCGGCATTTTATTAGTGTGCTAGTTAGTACGTGTAAAATTACATGTCACGATCTAACTTATAATAAACGTGTCGTTCTCGTTAGAACAATTAAGACGGACATCCGGACTGGGATTGGAAAGATCGGTGCACAACGAAGTATTAACTACATCGCTATGAAAGACACATTCCTGCAAATTAGCAATCCCGCCTTGGAAATATCGTGTACATTTTTTATTGTCAGTTGTGTTTGTTTAGTGCTAAAAAGTCGAACCAACATCTTTTGTTATAAACGATGCTGTTTTCGGAGAATTCGGTCGATTTCCTTTTTATACTGAGTCAAAAAAGAAACGATACCAAACTAAAAATGACGTAAAACGAATAAAACCATAGAAAGGTTTAATATATTATTACGCATCAGTACCTGGTATCTTATTGCAACGTCAGCCAACCATAAACACAGGTAAATAAACACCCGATAATCCTGGAACGCCGAATTTCCGATTAGCACGTGCTCCTCAACAAAGACAACTTCCTACACATGTACAAATCGGAAAACCGGTTTATTGTACTGGTATTGCATTATCATCGAGGAAAAACACCTTACATACCCATTGTTACCTCTAACAAAATGCCTAGGCTAAACCGCAATCAGAGAATGCGTGCCATTGGCATGATTGACGGCGGTTTACGTCAGCGTGACGTCGCAAATCGACTCGGGGTTACGCGGATCACGATAACACGTCTACTTCGACGTTATCGAACACATGGATCGGTGGACGACCGTCCAAGATCTGGTCGACCACGTGTGACGACGCGTGAACAGGACCGTCACATTCGGACGTCACATTTACGTGACCGGTTCCTACCTGCTACGCACACAGCTGCCGTTACTCCTGGGATGACCAACAATCGCATCAGTGCACAAACAGTCAGGAACCGGCTCGGTGAACGTGGCATTCGTGCCTATCGGCCATACGTTGGACCCATCCTGACACGACGTCACCGTGACGTACGGCGGGAATGGACGACGGAACGTGCTCGCTGGACTCGGTTACAGTGGAATTCGGTGATGTTTAGCGATGAATCGCGGTTCTGTTTGCGTCGAGCGGATGGCAGAGAGCGGGTATATCGCAGACGCGGTGAACGTTACGCCGACGCATGTGTACGTCAGGTCGATCTGTTCGGGGGCGGAAGCGTTATGGCGTGGGGCGGTATCACCTTCGGCAGTCGCACTGAACTGTTAGTGGTGGACGGGAACCTAAACGCCCAGCGGTACTGTGATGAGATCCTTGCGCCAGTTGTTGTGCCGTTCTTTAACGCCAACAGAAACGTCACACTGTTCCAACAGGACAACGCCAGGTGTCATACTGCTCGGATTTCCACCACATTATTGGAGCAGAACAATATTGAAACCCTGCCGTGGCCTGCTTTGTCACCAGACTTGTCACCCATAGAACATTTGTGGGATACGTTAGACCGCCGCGCCAGACGACGTCAGCCGGTAACGTTAAACCAACTGAGGGATGTTTTGCGTCAGGAGTGGACACATATTGACCAGCAAGAGATTCAGACATTTTTCCGTTCGATGCGACGGCGGTGCATTGCAGTGAGAGACGCAAATGGTGCCCATACTCGGTATTGACGTATGTGTGAAAACTCCATTAGACCCCTGTCCGACGAATTACGTCATCACGCAGCAGACAGTTTCGGAGGCTCATTATGCTTTATGTGCTCCTCTTTCAAACATGTTGGACTATCATCTTATGAATTTTCAAAGAATTTTCTTAATAAATGTTGAAATTATAGACACATAAACACCAGGTATCGTTTCTTTTTTGACTCAGTATATTTGTGGAACAAGGAAAATGTTAGTAATATAGAAGTAAATATGGTTGTACAAAGAATATATGACCAATATCTACAGCAATGGTGCATGCAATTAAGTTCCTTTTCTAAATTGGAAAATTATAATATATTTAAGACTGAATTCACGCAAGACAAATATTTAAGTTGTGTTGATAATATGAACATCGGGCTGCATTATCTAGATTTCGATGTTCAGCCCATACATTGGCAATAGAAGAAGGAAGATTTCGAAACATTGAAAGAAATTTAAGAGTGTGCTCAAAATGTAACATGCATCAAGTAGAATCAGAGTATCATTTCTTATTAGTTTGTCCTTATTATAATGATATAAGAAATACATATTTACCTAGATATTATTGTTCATATTCCAACCATTAATACCTTTAGAACACTCATTTATTTAGCAACAGGTAGCAACAGGTAAAAGAAATGATATTAATTAACTAAATGAATGTTCCTACTTGTAAAATATTGATTTGTGAGACACTGAATACCAACTATATTTTTAAACAACAATATATTTCGTAAATGTTAATGCTATGCTTACTCACACCTTATATAATATCATGCTTTTCTGTAACTTTGTATGTAACCACCAATCATTTCTTGGCGATGGACATGTACATGTTTATGCCAATACAAACTTTGACTTGTTATAACGATAGCGATTCGTCTCACAGCCTTTGTTATAAACTGCGACTCTCCGGCTATTATTGGTTGAGGAAGACCCCGTTGCACACCCGAGCAGTACTTAAGGCACGGACGGTCACCGGCATACCACAAGCTGGATAGCTTCCTCACATGAAAGATGTAGATACCTCAATGGGGTTCGAGCTTACAGCGATGAGGATCATTGCTTTGAAGTCAATGACCGTACCCACTCGGCAGCGGAGACCCATAAGCAAAGGAAGACAGACCTCGATTATCAATAAGACAATGATTTTCTCAGTATCTAGTACTATTTAGGTACTATTTAGTTAGCCTCACTCTGTGGTTCTAGTTACCTCCTCTGACATTCGTCCACAGTTTTAAATAAGGTGAGTTAATGATGTGATAATAAAGTTCACGTCTTGCGTGATAATAACGTTCACCTATATTTTAGTCAGCCAATGGTAAGCAAACCTTTATAGTTATGACAACGCAGTGGTAACGTGTTCGCCTGGAGATTGTGCCCTTAGGCAAGCCACTTAAATTGCTTAAAACCTCTGTGCTACGCTCGCTCTCATGACGACGGATTCCATCAGGTATCGAGAGTGATTGAAATTTAAATGTAAGAACTTGTTCGCAATCGAGCTAAGATAGATTTGTATATAGTAACTGTTTACCCGTCATGAGGTGGAGCAATGCCGTCAATCGTTTGATGGTGTATCTGGGTCTGCGGACTGTATAGATAGCGAACACATGTACAAGGAACATCAGCATTAGAGTGATGACGCTGAATGCGCAGCCAGTACGCATGTAATCTGAAAGACAAATCGAAACTGAGGCTCAATGTAATTATCTATATATAGTAACATGTATATGTATAACGATGCTGAATGCGCAGCCAGTACGCATGTAATCTGAAAGACAAATCGAAACTGAGGCTCAATGTAATTATCTATATATAGTAACATGTATATGTATAAAGATGCTGAATGCGCAGCCAGTACGCATGTAATCTGAAAGACAAATCGAAACTGAGGCTCAATGTAATTATCTATATATAGTAACATGTATATGTATAGATATGCTGAATGCGCAGCCAGTACGCATGTAATCTGAAAGACAAATTGAATCTGAGACTCAATGTAATTATCTATATATAGTAACATGTACATGTATATATATGCTGAATGTACAACCAGTACGCATGTAATCTGAAAGTCAAATTGAAAGACACATAAACGAGCAACCAGTATACGTGTAATGCGTGATACACTTCTTGGAAGTAGATTTTAATTTGGTGTGTTCCATCTAACGATGTATTTATAGCATTTTGCATTTTAATTCTTAACCTTTATTCTTTTATGTTCTTAATATTTTTGATAACATTTTACATTGTTTTATTATTATTAGTATTATTTTTTAATTTGTTTATTGCTACCAAATTGATTGGTGTCCTTAATGTTGACTATTGTAATGTATGTTGTAAAATTGTCTTACTATGCTAAATTAATGTTAAGCACTTTTGAACGTATAATTTCTGTATGAAAAGAGTGCCATACAAATCTGGTATAATAATAATAATAATAATAATAATAATAATAATAATAATAATAATCTGAACACCAGATTGAAAGGCAAATATAAACGTTTAATGTAGTATCATTTTGCAACTACGGTCTATTAAGAAACATTTGTTATGGAATACATGCACACATTCTTCCCAGTTTTTCTTCAATGCATCGAAACAGATATATACAAACTTACCCAGAATTTGTCTGTCAAGTGCTTCGTCATAGATAATCTCCTTGGTTGAAGGAAAGAAGTCGTGAAACTCGCATCTCTCGCCTGAAAATACACACATATACAAACTATACAGTTGCATAGGTATGTAGACAATATAACAATGAATACTTATAACTTCTGTGTCTAATATTTCGTTCAGGTACCATATTCAACTGTTTACCCAAGCACTTCGGTCATGTTCTTTACAAACAGGTTTGACTGTATGCATGTAATATACCTTAAATATTATATAAATATTGCACTTCTAAGTGAGGAATATGAAACATATATCACCTCGAGAAGCATCAGCTGAGGTTAATATACGTGCATGCTTCGAGGGTGATATATTTCATATTGCCCACTGAGGAATGCAATATTTATTTTATTATATCGAACCCAGATACACATATTTATAAAGAAAACTGGCTGCATCAAACACCCAGGATTCGAGTTGACTTGTTTTAGTAAATCTATTTATATAATATGTAGGTATCTAGAAGCTGTTTTGTATGCATTTAAATAAGCGTCTATTAATTATGCTAGGCGCTTTGGTTTTAGCAATATCCCCATGAGCGTTTTACTGATTCAGACTGGAAGCAAAAGTCAGTCACTATTATCGAAACTATTAACCTGTCAACTGGTTAATATTATCTCGGAGGGGAATAGTAATAATAATGACTGTTGGCTATATGGGAATTTTGAATTGAGTCGTCACGTGAGGTATGTATTCCCATAGGAACCAATGAAAAACTCACCTTGACGTAATTGTTCCAGCGTTTCAGATTAGCAAGAATCTATTTTGTCATTATGTCCCCAAACTCGTCACTTGGCGCCAGTTACTGTTTCATTAAATTATTCGGCTGAACTTTATATATAAGGTTGAGCAAAGAACATAAAATAAAAATAGAGGAAACAATTGCATTGTTCAAAAACAAGCATACTACTTTCACGCTAACATGGAGACCGTTTCTGAACCACATTAATTAACTAATCTTTAAATGTTATAGTAGATATATATATATATATATATATATAGAGAGAGAGAGAAATCGTGTATCTACTATAACATTTGAAGATTAGTTAATTAATGTGGTTCAGAAACGGTCTCCATTTTAGCGTGAAAGTAGTATAATGCAATTGTTTCCTCTATATATATATATATATATATATATATATATATCTTCTCTCTCTCTCTCTCTCCCTCTTTCTCTTTCTCTCTCTTTCATATTTAATGTATCTGCGATTTAGCATGGAAATACTATATAAAATACATTAATTTATGTTAGTACATTGTATTGTTAACATATATTGATTTCGTATTTATGTATGTTGATAGAGAAATAAAAAATGGAATTAAAATAAAGAAGAAAAAGAACATACAGTTATAACGTAGGCTGATAAACTATAAACTATAATTACACACGTAATGTGATTATACATTTATTTGCCGTCGCTACCGATAGCCCATATGGTGTGACGGTGTTATTGATATAGTGGTCTCGGATTGGTTGAACAAGTGTAGGGAAACCCTTAAGAGTTATTGATACGTGAACTGATTGACTGAGTAGGTATTGTCACAAATAGTGAAAATGACTTCTAAATATTAAAATACAATATATGAGCTGCAATTTGGAATATTTTTGAACACAATGTATCTGTGTACTATTTGGTAACACCATTATAAATGCAGGTGTCAGTGCAACATTCACCACCAACTTACCTTACTTACTCAGAGTAGGGGGTGGGTGCCTTTAGTGGGAAATAAAAAAACGCAATTAGTCAACCCCATTGAAATTTGACATTTTCTTGTGGCTCAAAGGCCAGTCTGTTGAAAACTACTGTCTTTTGTGCCAAACTATTTTTGGGGAACATGTAATGGAACTGTGTGCTATAATGGTGGCCTATGGAAATTTCAATAGCTGTGTCTGACCATATGAGCGACGTGCCTCATGAAGATATTAGGATAGTGCAATGATACAGACAGAGACATTTTCCAGAGTACACAAGTTATAATCAACTTATCTACCGAAGCGGGTTACAACTCGGCCAGACGTTCCGATCTCCGGGGAGTTTGGTAAAGCAAGGCGACACAGAGGAAGTCACTATTCTGATAAATACACTGTTACTATTGGACGGCGAGTTTCAACATATATCTGTGAAGTTTTAATTTCTCGCTGGAAGTCTTCTTCTTCCGGAAGTACAATGAAATGTCATCTAATCTGATAAATGAATGATAGGGTAATGACAATTACGGATGTTCTGAACTGATGTAGAATAATAACGCACTTAGCGATATATTACATGGACAGTTGTAACACTAGTATCAGTTAGGGACATCTATGCAAACTCTGATTTCCCAATCGGGATATTTTGTGATTTATATGGCGGTTAATACTTCTCTCTTAATTGATTTTACAGACCATGATGTTTTTGCAGAATTGCAAAAAAAGAATTAAAGTATTTTCTGCGGACATTATTTATATTTACGCGAGTCATTAGTTAATTATGTTTAAATTTCAAGGCAAATTACCGCTTTCGCACTCAATTCGGTTTTAACTATTAATTAACAGGCTGTTCACATTGAGATTTAATACAGCTTTAGAATATTAAATCATACAATAATACAAATTAGAAGTACACATTACCAGGTACAAATAACAAGTACAAATACGAGACGGATCTGTAGTCCAGTGGTTAACACGATGGACTGTTAATCCAGGGATCGCAGGTTCCATCCCCCGTCTGACTCTAATAAAATTAACAGTCTTTTAGATAGGACTTTAAACCAGGTCTCGTGTCGGTGCTTTACACTGTGCACGTACACGAACCAGAGGAAATTCTTGAATCGGTCTCTATCTGTATCATTGCACTATCCTCCAAAATTCTAAAATGACTAATGACTTCAGGAGGCGGCGCTCACATGGGCAACCGGTAACGACGATAAATAAATGTAAAACACACACAAATACGAGTGTTCAGTTCAGTTTTTGTTGTACCTTCTTTTACTAGATAGTATTTTATTTTCATCATGCTAAAATAATACAGGTTATTACAATACACATAATTACAGCCATTTTATTAACATAACTCTGGTTTTTCGGGGAGGGCACTCGCTAATATTGGTTAAACTTATTGCCTTATTACTTATTACTTATTACCATTTGCTTCTAGATTTTATTCTCACAGTGAGAGCGCGATTTATATATCGTTTCTGTTAAAATATCTAGATATTTTTTTCTAATTCAAACTCATATTATTAATATCTGGAGTACCATTTTTGTACGTAGATTTTAAATCACTTTGCATCAAAAACCTAATGTTTGTTTTATTGCACCTTTAAAGTGGTTTCGCCACTTCTGATTAAACGATATCCTTAGTAGGTTGCTATGTGGCTTCAATCTTTCTGAATCTGAAGTTCCATGTTTTCTAGTGAGAACACTCCATATAGCGTTTACCATTTATTTAAGCCAACTCGACATGTTGAGGGAACACAACCACATGTTCTGTGTACATATGTATAGTGAAGTTAAGAGTGAGGGGAAACTCTTCATGTATCATACATTGGCTTTGCCTGCTGTACTTCATTAGTACACGTAGTACACGTAGTGTTGTTTTTGGCTGTATGTTTGTCTGTGTGCGTATAGGATAATAACCTGGGAACAGTGTCGCAAACTCTCCTTTTTCTTCTCGTAAGAATATGTCTAGGTTGCTACGGCTCTTACCAGGGTCTATCCTATTGTAGACTCGCTGGAGTTGTCTAGGGGGTTTCTTCGTTATTATATGTATTAATGATAACTCAACACAGTATTACATTTCTTCTATATAATATCTTGTTTAAATTGGCATCAGAAATATCCATATATATATAATCAGTGATCTATATATATATACATCGTATCATTAAAAGCTTATTTAACAATCCATTTGTGTGAGCCGACTATGCGCTTACACAGTATATTTAACATCCAATCTTTCTAATCCGTCATTACTCAATATCACTATAATCTAATCACTGTTTCTGATTAGATTAACTTTTAATCAACTTCTGGTATGGTTCGCCGAAACTCTATGTTTCTTCTGTGGCTGAACAATTTAATTATTCGACAAATCTTTATAAGTTATATTTCTTATAATGTCAATAATATCTAAGTATCATAAATACAGTTTATATGTTCTATATACTAGATTGAGATCACGACCTTTCTCGCTCCTGGAGTTAGGCTCTAGTGTGTCTGATCTATGTTAATAAAATCCATTTCTTATATACATAATTGAATCAGTGTATATATGATATAACAATTCCTAAAACATCTGTTATTCCTAAACATCTGTTATGTTATCTAATATTACACCATCAAACCAGTTCGGTGCCTTTGTATTACATAACTGGACACCTGCAACCACGGCCTGTTATCTAATATTACACCATCAAACCAGTTCGGTGCCTTTGTATTACATAACTGGACACCTGCAACCACGGCCTTGATAAACTGAGATTAGGCCTAACATCTTAAGTCATTTCCCGCGCGAAGCGAGATTGATAATTTTAGGCGCGAAAATAATAGCAGACGATTATGCATAAAACAAATATATATATATTACATGGTAAACATTTGGCCATATATAGAAACAGTTTAATGTATTTATATAATACATTACTATTTATATATAACAATAATAAATATTTCGTGCAAATTGGGGTTTTGCACAATCCTCCCTACCCGGGGAGAAGTTTGACATCGCCCGCTATCGGCCGATTTACAAATCTTCATTCCTTTGAATATACAGTAGAAAACAATCATAATATCAATACATCATATGTCCTAAAATAGCATTTCTTTCGCTAGGTACCAACATTCTAATCATAGAGGCAATAACTATTTACTGAACAACTGAAATAATACCAAGTACATTTACTAAGTCAAACATCACAGTCATTGAACTCTACTGAGAAAGTCTGCTAGAACATTTTGAGTCCCTTTGATATGTTTAATGGTCAGATTAAATTCTGAGAGACACAGTGCCCATCTTAAGAGGCGTTGATTGGACGTTTTCGACCTACTTAACCATACAAGGGGATTATGATCTGAATTAATTATTGTTTTGCTTGTGCTTACATATATGCGAAAATGTTCGATACCGGCCACTATAGCTAATAATTCCTTCTCTATTGTAGAGTAGTTTTTCTCTCGTGGAATAAGTTTTCGGGAATAAAATGCTACTGGGTGTGGTACTTGGTCAACGGTCTGAGTCAGTACAGCCGAAATTCCCAAATCGGAAGCATCAGTATAGAGTTCGAACTCTTGGTTAAAGTCAGGGGCCTTCAGTATGGGTTTATTGGTTAAAGCTTTCTTTAAGGATTCGAAAGCAAGTTGATGTTTATCGCTCCACTGAGTTATGATGTTCCCTGATCGCTTGCCCTTTAATAAGTCAGTCAGGGGAGCGGCGATCTCAGCGAACTGGGGAATGAATTTCCTGTAAAATCCTACTGATCCCAGATATCCTCGTAATTGTTTCTTGGTCTGTGGGGGAGAGATATTACTAATACACTCAACCTTGCTGGAAATTGGTTTGATTTTTCCCGACCCTAATTCATGTCCCAAGTACTTGACTGTTCCAGACCCAATTTTACACTTCTTCGGATTCAAAGTAACACCACTATCCTCTAGTCTATGAAATGTCCAATCCAAGTGATTTATGTGCTGTGACCATAAATTGGATCGAACAGCAATATCATCCAGATATGCGTCGGCAAATCTATCACGGATGGTTTCTGTCGGGGATTGAGCGATTATCTCGTTTATGGCCCTCTGGAAGGTAACTCCACCGTTTTTTAAACCAAATGGGAGAGTTAATGGTTCAAACAAGCCCCAGGGGGTTATGAACGCTGCAATTTCACTAGCTCGAGGGGTTAGCGGAATCTGCCAGTAACCTTTATTAAGATCTAAAATTGATATCAGACTCGAACCTGCGACCTGATCAATGAGATCGTCTAATCTCGGGATGGGGAAGGCTTCTCCTCGAGTCAGGTCATTAATTTTCCGATAATCAATACATGGTCGCCATTCTGAGTCTGATTTGCGTACCAATATTATGGGAGAGGCCCACTGGCTTCTGCTAGGGCGGATAATTCCTAACTCCAACATTTGATCTAGCTCAGTTTTTAATATTTGTTTCTTTTCTGGAGACATGCGGTAGTAAGGCTGGACTACGGGTGAAGCACCTTGCACATCAATATCATGGGTAACACCGTGGAAACGTCCCAGTTGTCCAGAGAATAAACGGGGGTAACGGTCAAATAACTGACTAATATCGTCCCTGTGGTCTGGGTTTAAATGACTGATATCCGGCCAGGTTTTCTTAGGTACAGATTCAAGAGGACTGCAAGGATCGAATTCTTTCTCAATGTCCGTAGGGGCTTGGTAATCTAATAGGGTAGGGTCTTGGGACTCATACACCGGACTACTATCAGCTAGAGCTGCACCCTCCTCCCTACCTGTCCAGGGCTTCAACTGGTTTACATGCATAACACGGTATTTTACTCTCTTATCAGGCATGTATATAATATAGGTATGCGACGCTACCTTTTCGTGTACCGGATACGGTCCCTGGAGGGCATTCTTCAGCTTATTACCTTTTAACGGTAATCGTACTAACACTAATTCACCACGCTGGAATACACGCATTTTCGCTTTCTTACTTCTGTCATACTTTGTTTTACGACCATCTGCGGCCTGTTGTGCATTCTCGCTGGCGTCACGTAACGCTTCAGCTAATCTATGACATAATTCTTGTACATAGTTATTTATGGGGATCCCTTCATCCCGCTCATTTCTAGCCCAGAGATCATAAGTGGAATCTAGATTATCTCTAGGTTCGCGCCCATATAGAAGGTAGAAGGGAGAATATCCTGTGCTAGAGTGCTCTGCACTTCTATATGCAAATAATAGCCAGGGTAGCATCTCATCCCAAGACGATAAAGAGTTCTCCCCAAGGATTCTAAGCATGGTTTTCAATGTACCATTATATTTCTCTATTGATCCGTTGGTTTGAGGCCTGTAACTCGTGCTAGTTAAGTGACGTATATCGTGCTCGGCTAGGAAGCGTGTGAATGTTTCAGCTATGAAAGCGCTTCCTCGGTCAGTCAACAGGGTCTGGGGTTTTCCATGTCGAGATATTATCTCGATCAGGGCTTTTTGTGCATTAACAGCTGTCGCTGCGGCGCATGGGAAAGATTCCGTATATTTAGTGGCATGATCAATAAAATTCAAGATATACTGGTTCCCATTTATAGTTTTCTTCATGGGTCCAACGAAATCAGCGGATATAAATTTGAATGGTTGGGATATAATGGGCAGGGGTTTCAATGGGGCTACAGTGGCTTTCTGTCCCTTACCCGCTCTCTGGCACGGCCCACAGCTATGGCAGAATCGTTTAACATCTGCGCGGATTCCCGGCCAAAAGAAGCGGCGCTTAATGCGCTTCAGGGTCTTACTAGGTCCCTGGTGTCCCGTACTTAAACTGTCATGGGCGAGTCCCGTTATATGATCACGGAATCCCCGTGGAACTACCACCTGATCATATATTTTCCAGGGTCGAACTTTGGACGTGTCTTGAGGTTGTTCTCTCCTCATAAGTAGTCGGGGTTCGAGCTGGATGTAATATCCTTGCCGAATAGGTGTTCCTTCTTGAGCCATTTCCCAGAGGGGTGCTAAGGTCGGGTCATTATTCTGTTCTTGCAATAATTTATCAGGACTCAAATCGTCAATAGAGGGAATATTTTGGGGTTTAACTGTACTGGCTTTCTCAGAGGGGGAATTGATCTCAATTGTATTCCGAAAAGGTAAGACATTGTGATTTGTATCGGTCGTGTTTTCTGAGTCTGGGTTGGACGTGACAATTTCATCAAACGGGATAATTTTCTTATTTGAGCGTGTAACCACGCCACAGGTAATCAAATCAGTGACAGGGGCAGTTTCACAGTCGTTACCTATTATAAGATCCACCCCCGCGGTGCATCTGTGTTTTAATACAGCCACCTTCAATGTTCCTTGGTATATTGGACAATCGACGCTAATCTTTGCTATCGGATAATTACCAGGGATATAATTGACACCGCGGATTGTTACCCGTTCACCTGTGTATTCTAAATGATCAGCGGTCTGATCAGTAGCCGACAATAAACTAATTGTCGCACCTGAATCTCTCAAATACGTCACTTGTGCGGTGTTATTATTTATGCGTGCTTGACCTGTATATTTGACAAGTAATGGATTTACCATCTCGGTATTTTCATATGAGTTCACTGGCTCATTGGTTATAAAGGCTGAACTATGAGTAGTGTTTGACACTTGGTGTCCGTTTGCTAGGTTTCTAGTACCCCTGTACCTAGGTGAATTGGGATCTGCCCAACACTATGTTCGTCCGTGGCCATTACGCCTACAATAACTACAATATTTTTCTATCCGGGGAGTTCTATGGGTAGCTTGGGAATTATCTATCCTAATATTGGGTCGATACATGGGTGATGGGATATATGGCCTTGGGGCTGGAGGTCGGTGTTCTGTATCTCTGGGTTTCACATTCGGATTTGAATTAATCCGTGTCCTGGGCGCTAATCTGCGGTGGAGGTTATATTCATCAGCCAGGGAAATACATTCCTGGAGAGTAGATGCTTTCTTATCCAGAATGAACAAATTAAGCTCATCACTTAGCTGGGAATCGAATCTATATCTCAAGAGCAGCTCGATCCAGTTGACCTCGCTCGGATCATTGTTCTCCGTCCATAGAGTCATTTGCTCCCTTAATTCCTTAATGAATTCGGAATATGTCTGCTGAGGTTTCTTTACCCAAGAGAAGAAATTCTTTCTATATACAGTGGGTGAGAGTCTATATTCATCCAAGATGGCGGCCTTGAGGGTATCGTAATTATTAGCGTCTTGGACAGGAAGAGTGGCATATATATTTCTGGCCTTGTCGGACAACTTGTCTATAATATGGCCCACCCATGTTTGTTTGGCGACCTGGCTAGCTTCGAACAGTCTCTCACATGTTGCGAAGAATTTATCTGGCCTCATAGTCTGGGTCCAAATAGGAACAGAAATGTTTGTCTTAGAGGGCCTATTATCTGTATGGAGGGGGTTATTTTGCTGAGATTCCTGATCTCTCTGGATTTCTCTCAGGCGAATCTCCATCTGCATTTTCTCCCTTTGCATTCTTTCCTCCCTGTCCCTTTCTTTCTCTTCTCTTTCCCCTCTTTGTTTTACTTCTTCCCTCTCTCTTTCTCTCTCTCTTTCTCTCTCTCTTTCTTCTCTTTGTTTTACTTCTTCCCTCTCTCTTTCTCTCTCTCTTTCTTCTCTTTGTTTTACTTCTTCCCTTTCTTTCTCATAAATCTCACCCTGACGTTCCAGATTTGCCTGATTAAAGAAGGGAAGTCTCATTAATTTGTCCCATATCTCATCACCTGTTGTCTGCAAGTCGGGGTGAACCGGCCCCTCAGTTTCCTTATTAGCACTCCTAGTTGTAGCCATTTTATTTTTTTATTTCCCAAAATTTTTAATCCCCAGAATGTATCTCCAAATGTATTATAGAATTGAGTTCAATAAAAGGAAGTAAATCACTAATATAATTTTAATGATAATATTAAGCCTCTATGAAAAGAAAACTGGTACTTACCGAAGTCTGTCTCGTCCGTTAATCCAATATATAATTTATCACATATTCAAAGTTTGCACATTTCCAATAATTTAATCCATTTCATTAATTTAATAATTCGTTGACGTCTTTCACTTATTTCCAAATTCTAACACTGTCTCGCATGCACTTCTGTTGTCCCACGTTAATTAATAGTCCCTTGTATTCTTCATGTATAAATCCTAGTGTCCTTCACAATATTCCATATATAAATTCTAGTGTCCTTCACAATATGTCACGATATGTCACCTCTTCTTTATTTCCAATCCCGGACGAGCGTCCCACTTGTCGCAAACTCTCCTTTTTCTTCTCGTAATAATATGTCTCGGTTGCTACGGCTCTTACCAGGGTCTATCCTATTGTAGACTCGCTGGAGTTGTCTAGGGGGTTTCTTCGTTATTATATGTATTAATGATAACTCAACACAGTATTACATTTCTTCTATAGAATATCTTGTTTAAATCTTTTAATCACCTTCTATATGGTTCGCCGAAACTCTATGTTTCTTCTATGGCTGAACAATTTAATTATTAGACAAATCTTTATAAGTTATATTTCTTATAATGTCCATAATATCTAAGTATCATAAATACAGTTTATATGGTCTATATACTAGATTGAGATCACGACCTTTCTCGCTCCTGGAGTTAGGCTCTAGTGTGTCTGATTTATGTTAATAAAATCCATTTCTTATATACATAATTGAATCAGTGTATATATGATATAACAATTCCTAAAACATCTGTTATTCCTAAACATCTGTTATTTTATCTAATATTACACCATCAAACCAGTTCGGTGCCTTTGTATTACATAACTGGACACCTGCAACCACGGCCTGTTATCTAATATTACACCATCAAACCAGTTCGGTGCCTTTGTATTACATAACTGGACACCTGCAACCACGGCCTTGATAAACTGAGATTAGGCCTAACATCTTAATTCATTTCCCGCGCGAAGCGTCAAACCAGTTCGGTGCCTTTGTATTACATAACTGGACACCTGCAACCACGGCCTTGATAAACTGAGATTAGGCCTAACATCTTAAGTCATTTCCCGCGCGAAGCGAGATTGATAATTTTAGGCGCGAAAATAATAGCAGACGATTATGCATAAAACAAATATATATATATTACATGGTAAACATTTGGCCATATATAGAAACAGTTTAATGTATTTATATAATACATTACTATTTATATATAACAATAATAAACATTTCGTGCAAATTGGGGTTTTGCACAATGTATGCTGATGACTCGAGTATCTTAGTAGCAGGATCTTATACATGAATACGTTTTACAATAATTCCTCATTACAGTTTAGTGAGAACTCTGAAAACCTGTTCGATGTAATGTCACACGTGTCTATTTGAAGTGCAAATGAGATTGAAAATACAAGTGTGACAGTATGTAAATAAAGGAAACTAATCTTGTTTTTTAAAGTCATTTCATATAGTTTGTTATCTCCCTTATTTCATTATTTCATATTTGGGAATTGAAGTATGACTGGGATAATTGGGTTTACCACCATATTTGATATTCACTCAGTTGTCACGTTCTTTGGAGATCAGTCATACATTTATTTACTTGCTGTGTATAGACAGTTTTAACAATGATCTACAGTTTTATTCATTAACAAGACTTAACACTACTGGCACTGAACGGTTGAGAGGAACAGAGAGGCTGTGAAAGCGTAGACCCATAGTTTGAGTGAGGCTTATAGCCTTATGTACAGCTTAGCATCATCATCGGCTTAGCATCATCATCATCAACTCCTGGATCACATACCAAATAAAGACAAGATCTATACGAACCCTTATATAGTCATTGTTTATGGACCTGAATATAGAGTGAAATACCCCCATAACCCACTGCTATAACACAAGCAAAA
>JABXNX010000034.1:236848-245668 GCA_014843695.1 Archivesica marissinica
ATAAAGTGATGTAATTTACACATTGTAATTTCACAAAAGCAGGGTCGTTTGTGGGCATATGTTCCAAATTTTACTATTTACTATTATAATTTATTATTGAAAAATGAAAATCTAAGACAATAATCACAATATCTAATCATCCGCTCTTTTCAATATATTGGTGTGCAGGACATTCTAAGTAAACACATAATGGGCCTTTAATGTGGGTATATATCAGAGAATCTGGAAGTCGTGATAGTGCAGGGGTGGCGCGTTCGTATCAGATGTGGGAGTCCCGGAGTTCGCGCCCAACTGTATATAGTATAAACGATATTTATTTACAACGATTACGAAACAAGCTACTACACCTTATATTAATCACTCTCGTTGGAGCGGATGACAGCGTATGTGTTGTATTTCGTGTAGGAGGAAATCTGAGTATTGTGATATGAAAAATCAGAAATAAACCTCTTAGATCATGGATTGGAGACAGCAACACGTAGGCAAATGAATCTTAAAGGAAAGTAATTGGTAGGAACGGATGAATTTGATAAAATTTGACTTTTGAAGGAAGAAATCCACATTGAACTGTTTTAAAAACTGTTTGCCTATTTCGAAGGTGGGTGGGATATTTACAGGTAGAGATACATGTACATAAACTCTGATTGATAAATCGTCACGCATGGCTGATTCATTTGAATAGACTGACATATCTATTGTGCATTAACAGTACAGGTATGTGAAATACTATGTGATCAATAATGAGCTCGGGTAAACGTACACATTCTTCAACTACCAGTGAAGGAGATACAAGCACTAATATACTAAATACATCAGTGTTCAAAGAATCTAGCATTACACCAGAAAAGGGAAAAAAGAAAACAAAGAAACCAAAACAGACTAGTAAAAAAAAAAAACGTTGTATGAATACGTTGAAAATATGGCTTCTCTTGATCAAACTGAATGCAAATCTTTAGAATAAAAACTTGAAATGATCAGCTTTCACAGGTATTAACAAAAGATGATAAGTCCTGGATTAGAGAAATCATCAAAGACACTGTAAATGAAATGAAGGAACATATTCTCAGCTCAGTTGCCAATAGAATTAGCATACTAGAAGGAGACGTACATGAAAGGGCCGTTTAAAACAATAAAATCAAACTCGGAAGAAATGAAGGCCAACAAATGAGGAGATTGAAAAACTGAAAGACAGCAATAGATATCTCCGTAATAAAATTATAAGAGAAACGGAAACAACTGAAAAGGTAACAAATGACATTGAGCAGTACAGTAGAAAGAACAATATCCGGATGTTTGGTGTTTCGGATGATATACCCAAACAAACGTCCGAACAGACTACAACACAAGTCATTAAATTAATCAATCAGAAGTTAACTCTGACATTGACGAGTGCAGATATTGATGTTGCACACAGACTGGGTCAATTTAAAGTAGGGAAAAATAGGCCAGTCATCGTGAAATTTGTTCGAAGACAAACGAACATTGATCTGATGAAGAACGTCAGCAAATTAAAGGGATCCCAGGTCTCCATAAGCCAGGACCTAACTTGGTTTAACCAGCAAGTACTATCTTCGCTGCGTCTAAAGGACAACAGTAGAGTTGAGAAATGCTGTTGTTATGAGGGGAGAATGTTTGCCACTTTCAAGGAGACTTCCGGTGGAAAAATCAAACTAAGGACGAGAGAGGTCCAGTACAATGAATTCGGTCATTGGTTGAACATGCCATGGCCGAAAATGAGACTAACTCCACATACACCAGAAGGTAGCAGCATTCCACCAGCGGTAGAGCATAGTGCTGATCGTTCAATTTCAGATTGATTCAAGTGGTGCCAAAATACTTAGACTGACATATATAAATATTTACAAGACAGTCTATATTGAGATGCATTTTAATGGACATGTGTGGATTTCGTGGACTGTGGTTGTTAAAATCAGAATGGGACAATGTCATAGTGTATGAGATGAATGAGTTGTTTCCCATACTCCATATATTCTCTGGGATCCTGTCGTATCCCGATCTCAGCAATCGCGGTTCACGTAATCCACAAATGATAAATGAGAGAAACACTATATGTTTTGTGTAAATATTGAGTCTGTTTTGTTCTTTACATGTATAACTAGCTGTTTCATGGTCTAACATTTATATGTATACGTGGCATCTGTTCTGGCTCCACACTTTATTGTTTTTGCGTTCTATCTACTGTTGTTTTATAAGACCTGCCGTGTTATTAGACATTGATGATTAATAACGCATTGATGGTCACCCGCTTTGCAAAAGGAACTACACTATGTTTTAGGTGTAATTATCTCCCTTACACCAAAGCTGAACAGAATTGTCGGCTCAAAACCCATACATAAAGACAATATTACTCACAAGGTGTTTATTAAAACAAAATAAACTCATTATCGTTTCATGAATGCTAAATATGAAATAACTCAAAAAGAATGATTTTTAATAAACCAGTATTTATTCTATATGTCTGACAGGGGCGTAGCTAGGTCCGTTCTAATGTGTACGCAAACAAGCTATCGGGGTCCGGGAACATGCCCCTCTGAATTTTATTTAATAGTTTATACAAGATTGTTTTAGCTCGACTGCGAAACAAGTTCTTACAACTTATATTAATCACTCTCGAGACCTCATTCCTGATGGAATCCATCGCCACGAGGGAGAGAGAAGAGGCAACGTGGAATTTAAATGCATTGCCTAAGGGCACAATCGTAACGAACTCCGGACATTTCGCACCTGAAGCAAACACGTATCCACTACGCTATCACGACTACCACCTCCTCTGAATTGTGTTTGCTAACACGTATGTTGTGCATTCTAGAGCCGTTTCAGCAGCAGAATAACATGTCATGACAAGCGTTGTATATAATAACTTTAACATGTATATTATCGAGATTATGTATCAATTTTATGCATTCTATCATGTTATACAGAGTATATATCTTTCGTATTACATGGTATAATATTTAGTTACCTATAGATGTTTAAAGAAACAATACTAACACTCTTTACAACCCGACACAGCAAATCGCGATCGCTGCGAAAGTCAGTATAACAACGCGAAATTAAGCCCACTGTAACTGTATCCTCAGTAGACATTGTAAGGGTTAGATCAAATCGTCGCTTTTTATTGCATATTAATTCATTAATATAATATGTTTAACTTTTTATTTTTGCAATATTTTGAACAATGTAGCTACGCGCCTATCTGAATATAAATATTTCCTGTGAGGTTCCTTGCTTTTTAGTTTTCGTTTCGACTTTAAAGAGCATGAACTAGTTTTGGGAAATGTTTTGATTATTTGAATCTACATTAAAGAGTTTACAAATGCTAAGCTAATTTTAATTAGTAGTGACCGTCATTTCCCTTTCGTTTTCGGGAAAGAGTGGGAAATAATTTTGGAAATGTTTTGATATGAACACTAAGTATTGCTCAGATATAAAAAGCACAGACATAGAAGTAATATATTACCTAAATAAATACGAGGACCATTCATATGGGTTTTATTTTTGAACTTTGGATCATGTATATGAGTGCATCTACATAACGTGCCACACTCAATAGGAACGTTATCAACCTGTGCAAACACATACAGCGAATGTTCGGTGTTACGGGGGTTGATGCGACGGAACTATCGATTGAAGTTGCCGAGGGCGAGTTACAGTGGGCTTAATTTCGCGTTGTTATACATGTAATACGAAAGATATATACTCTGTATAACATGATAGAATGCATAAAATTGATACATAATCTCGATAATATACATGTTAAAGTTATTATATATAACGCTTGTCATGACATAATGTTTAAATCCAATAAGGAATGATCGCAGTGACGTCACACATCTCGTATCAGTATAATGTTGTTGGGCAAAAATAATAAACAATAAGAAAAGCATGAAATGTTGTACAATATATATATTTCACATGTTCTATCTAATCATGTTGACAATTAGATCGTGGCATAAGATGTCAAACGATATCGAACTTGCTAATAAACTGAACACAAAATGGTTGGGTGAAAGTGACCCCACTATATACATGTACAACGCAAGTTTATCTTTTGCCCACCAGATTTTCCTACATATCAGTTAATATGCATATCATTATATCGGGTGTTGTTTGATTATTAGATTATCCCTTTATAGAAACTATGAATATTGAATTAAATGTCATGTAATGTAGGTAGTATATGAAACAGCCATTCGTATGACATGGATTGGTGTAAAACAGGAATACAAATGTACCATAGCTCTTTACAGTTAAATATATACCTAACAAAATGCCATGTCCCGGATTTATTTTAAGAAATTTATGATCTAAGAAGGATTATCTTTGTTTTTATTATTAGATTGTCCATAATGTTGAGGTGTAAATCTTTAACAAAATTCTTTGTTTTTGTTCTAGTGTTTGTTTTTCCTATATGTACTTGCCTGTTCTGTCGTATACATACAATGAATGCTCAATATCATAAATTTGCTTCTCAATATACCTTTAATAATAATTTGATCTCTATATCAGATGGATATCAATAGTTTAAATATGTTGTCTCTCAATTGCCGAGGACTAAATGGCAATAAAAAGAGACTACAGGTGTTTAAATTCTTAAAACAAAAACAATGTAGCATATATTGTCTCCAGGACACACATTTTACACCAAATATGTACACATCCATATATTCTGAGTGGAACAATGAATGTATATTTAGTTCAGGAACGTCTAATTCTAGAGGTGTTGCTATACTGTTCAATAGAAACTTTGAATATAAACTTCATAATAAATATACAGATCCAGATGGAAATTTTATTGCTATAGACTTGACAGTAGATGAGAAAAAAATTGCCATAATCAATTTGTATGGTCCAAACTCAGATAAACCTGACTTCTTTGATAAAATATTTAGTATTATCGACACTTTTGGAAATGAGCTATACATGCTATGCGGAGACTTTAACTTAGTACTTAACCCAGAAATGGATTATTTTAATTACAAAACAACAAATAACAAACATGCCAGGCAAAATGTCTTACAATATATTCAAACAAAACAGCTATTATATCCTTATAGAGAGTTCTTCCCCAATTTGAAAAGGTATACATGGAGGAAACCCACCCCATTACAACAGGCGAGATTAGACTTCTTTCTGCTAACACCAACTCTCTTACCGTATGTAAAAAACGCTTCCATTGAATCAAGTTTTCAGTCGGACCACTCAGTTATTTTACTAAGACTTAAATTTGATGATTTTAAACATGGAAAAGGATTATGGAAGCATAATAACTCGCTGTTAAAAGATATAGAATATTTAAACGCGATCAACAGGGAAATTGATTAAATAAAACAACAATACATGTTACTAGTGTATAATTCAGATAATATCAAGGAACTCCCAAATAATGAGATACAGTTTACAATAAACGATCAGTTATTCTTAGAAACGCTGTTGATGGAATTAAGGGGAAAATCAATATCCTATGGTTCTTATAAAAAGAAATTGAATCTATCGAAGGGAAAAAAATTATTAAATGAGATTGAATCTAATCTGTCTGACTCAAATTTAGATAGGCTTCAGCTACTGAGAAATGAATTAAACACCATAAAGGAACAACAACTTGAAGGCTATTTAATACTGTCTAGAGTAAATTGGTCTATAGCCGGTGAAAAACCTAGCAAATATTTCTGCAGTTTAGAAAAAAATAGTTTTTTTCAAAAACAATATATAAGATTGAAACTGATGATGGTTTGATCATAAAGGACCAAAACGACATACTCAAAGAAACAGAATGTTTTTATGGAAAGTTATTTAAATCAAAATCAATTAATCTTGCTGAAGAAACTTTTATTAATTTTGTAGATAATGTTGATACACCTAAATTAACACATACAGAATCCAGTAATCTTGAAGGACATATATCTTACCACGAGTCAACTAAAGTGTTAAAAGATATGGCAAATAATAAAAGTCCAGGAACTTCTGGTTTCGGTGCAGATTTCTATAAAGTATTTTGGAACAAATTAGGATGCTTTGTAGTAAGAGCAATAAATCAGGCTTATTCATCAGGACATCTTTCTATCTCTCAAATAACCCTAACCCTAACCCTATAATTACATGTATCCCAAAAGAAAATAAACCCAAACAATTCTTGAAAAACTGGAGACCAATAACACTACTTAATACTGTTTACAAAATTGGTTCAGGTTGATTAGCAAATAGAATAAAAACTACTATGGATAAATTGATAAGCAAAGATCAAACAGGATTTATTGGAGAAATACAAGATAAGTATACGATATAATGCAATATACAGAAGAAAATTACATCCCAGGACTCCTTATTTTGATTGATTTTGAAAAAGCTTTTGACTCCCTGTCATGGTCATTTGTTCAAAAGACTTTATCCTTCTTTAATTTTGGGTCATCCATTAAAAAGTGGTTTGATATTTTATATAAAGATGCACAGTCCGCGGTAAATCAATGTGGAATGTTATCAGATTTTATAACAATTGGCCGTGGATGTAGGCAAGGAGACCCTTTATCCTGTTACATATTCATCTTGTGTGCAGAAGTTTTGTCTTTGAAAATAAAAAGAAATAAACATATTAAAGGAATTGACATAAATAACGCAGAACATAAATTATCACAATTTGCAGATGACACAACCATGATCTTAGATGGATCAACAGAAATTATCACAATTTGCAGATCTGATGACACAACCATTATCTTAGATGGATCAACATAATCTCTGAATCAGACATTAAATACTTTATCGGAGTATGCTATTATATCTGGATTAAATGTAAACTTTGATAAGACTAAGGTTGTATGGATAGGTAGAAAGAAATGTTCTAGTGATAGTATAAAAACAAGATGGAAACTATCTTGGAATCAACATAGTTTCAAAATGTTAGGCATACATTTCCATGTAGATTTGAACAAGATAATAGAAATAAATTATAAAGATAAAATTGAAAAGATCCACAACGTTATTAAACAATGGAAAAGAAGAATATTAACACATATTGTAAAAATAACTGTTATTAAAACTCTATTAATTTCCACTCTTAACCACTTATTTATTGCATTGCCAAACCCACCAGAGGAACTTATTAATTACATAAATACATTAATTTACGATTAATTTTATTTGGCAAGGTACTGTCAAAATAAAAAGCAATATTCTAGTAAATGAGTACACATGGGGAGGTTTAAAAATGATAAATATAACTGCTTCCATAAAGGCTTTAAAACTTACATGGTTAAGAAGAATATTAGGTAATGGAAGTTGGATAAGTATTGTTAATGAAAAACTTGAAATGAAGAAATTATTCCATTGCGGAAAACACTATGTTGAAAAACTATCTAGAGAAAGTAATAACATGTTTTGGAAGGACACCTTAGGTGCCTTTGCTAATTTGATAGAGCACAGTGCAGCGAAAATAGAGTGTATAGGTAGCATACCCTTGTTTTATAATCATAAACTATTAATTGGTGCGAAAAGTGTCTTCTTAAAATCCTGGTTTGATGCAGGTGTCCATTACATAGCTGACCTTTTAAAATTTGATGGCACCTTTTTAACATTAGATGAATTTATGAAAACATAAAATGTCACAACAAACTATCTAGTTTATCAGGGTGTTCTAAATGCTGTAAAACAACTATTAACAAGGTACAATATAACTACAAACGATATAGTCAATACCACCCAGACCAACATTACCACCCACTCTAAAAGACATAACTATAAATAAGAAAGGGTCAAAAGCAATGTATAGTATCTTAAATAACAATACTTCTATGCCAACTAGTCAAGCAAAATGGTTAGAAAAGCCTAGTGTAACATTTAATAAAGAGGAGTGGAAACAAATTTACTCTTTGCCTTTCAATATAACAAAAGATTCTAAAATACAGTGGTACCAAATAAGAATAGTACATAGAATTTTAGGAACAAACGATTTACTATATAAAATAAAGTACACGGACAGCCCACTTTGCACCTTCTGTAAGATTGAGAATGAAACAATAGAACACTTATTCACAATAGAACACTTATTCTGGGGATGCAATGCAACTAGGAAACTAATTACTGCTTTATTAACGACATCAATAGACTTATTTGCACCTTTAAATGAAAATACAATGATCTTTGGATACATTAATCTCAATAATAACGAGATAGCAAAGAATTTGATAATTATCTTTTTGAAAATGTATATATATATATATAAATACAGTATACAGTAATAGGAGCAAAACATATCATATCATATTATTACAATATAAACAAAAAGACTGCAGTTGTTAATAATAATATAGATAACTTTAGAAGAATATGGGAATCTATAAAAGTATTTATGCCAGAGCTGTGTTGAAATGTTGTTCTATTTGATTTTTGTTTTTTTTACCAATCTGTACAACTATGGTAGATATTAAAAGCATTACCTCATGTATGTAAACGCATCTAAGGTAGAAATATTGAGAGGCAAGTTTATCTATATACGCACGGACAACGATAATACAGGCGGGTGTTTGTGAGTGTGTGTATTTGTGTGTGTGTGTGTGTGTGTGTGTGTGTGTATGGCGTGTGTGCGCGTGTGCATGTGTGTGTGTTATTCGAGTATAAGTTATTGAGCTCCCTATGTCATATTGATATAAAGATGCTGTATGATATGGTGGGGGTACAATTTTTTTGTTGTGTCTGTCAAATCTTTCTTTTTTTCTTCTTTTTTTTTTGGTTGTGCAAAAAAAACCTATGTAAATCATATGAATGTACATATATGCTCCTCGACCCCTACTCGACCTATGACGT
>JABXNX010000034.1:246668-324844 GCA_014843695.1 Archivesica marissinica
GGGATCGTGGGTTCGGGTTTTTGCTTGTGTGGTGGATCGTGGGTTCGGGTTATTTGCTTGTGAGACGGGATCGTGGGTTCGGGTTATTTGCTTGTGAGACTGGATCGTGGGTTCGGGTTATTTGCTTGGTGAGGGATCGTGGGTTCGGTTTTTTGCTTGTGAGACGGGATCGTGGGTTCGGGTTATTTGCTTGTGTGGGGATCGTGGGTTCGGGTTTTGGCGTTGTGTGGGGATCGTGGTTCGGGTATTGGCGTTGTGGGGATCGTGGGTTCGGGTATTGGCGTGGTGTGGGGATCGTGGGTTCGGGTATTGGCGTGGTGTGGGGATCGTGGGTTCGGGTCTTAGCGTGGTGTGGGGATCGTGGTTCGGGTCTTGGCTTGGTACGGGGATCGTGGGTCGGTCTTAGCGTGGTGTGGGGATCGTGGGTTCGGGTGTTGGCGTGGTGTGGGTATCGTGGGTTTGGGTATTTGCTTGTGAGACTGGATCGTGGTTTCGGGTGTTGGCGTGGTGTGGGGATCGTGGGTTCGGGTGTTGGCGTTGTGTGGGGATCGTGGTTCGGGTATTGGCGTTGTGTGGGGATCGTGGGTTCGGGTATTGGCGTGTGTGTGGGGATCGTGGGTTCGGGTATTGGCGTTGTGTGGGGATCGTGGGTTCGGGTATTGGCGTGGTGTGGGGATCGTGGGTTCGGGTATTGGTGTGGTGTGGGGATCGTGGGTTCGGGTATTGGCGTTGTGTGGGGATCGTGGGTTCGGGTCTTGGCGTGGTGTGAGGATCGTGGGTTCGGGTATTGGCGTGGTATGGGGATCGTGGTTCGGGTATTAGCGTGGTGTGGGGATCGTGGGTTCGGGTCTTAGCGTAGTGTGGGGATCGTGGGTTCGGGTCTTGGCGTGGTGTAGAGATCGTGGGTTCGGGTCTTGGCGTGGTGTGGGAATCGTGGGTTCGGGTCTTGGCGTGGTGTGGGAATCGTGGGTTCGGGTATTGGCGTGGTGTGGGGATCGTGGGTTCCGGTCTTGGCGTGGTATGGGGATCGTGGGTTCGGGTATTGGCGTGGTGTGGAGATCGTGGGTTCGGGTCTTGGCTTGGTGTGGGGAAACGACAGGTGGAATCGTGAGATACATGTATCAATCTAAGGAACTTTTTTCTCTCTAATCTTTTGAGAGATTTTTATATACATTCTATTTTGCGTACTCTTTTCAGGAAAGAAAATCAGTCTTATTGTTTAGCTGACTGTCTAATGTTGTTAAAACTTGTGGCCCAAACCATTTGTATTTTCATGCTATGTATTGTATCTTTATGTGTATGACATATTTACTATTGATTTACAATAACATATTATTAGTTTAAAGAAAAGAAAAAGAATAAAAAAGATATATTGTAAACTGTAAATTTGTCTTCTACTACTATATGACCTCAGAGTTATGCATAGTCAATCGTTGAAGCGACTCCATATATAATCTACATTGGACATATATATGTAATACAATAGGTTTTCTTCTAAGACATTTACAGCTACATAGATATGTAATACAATAGGTTTTCTTCTAAGACATTTACAGCGACATATATATGTAATACAATAGGTTTTCTTCTAAGACATTTACAGCGACATATATATGTAATACAATAGGTTTTCTTCTAAGACATTTACAGCGACATATATATGTAATACAATAGGTTTTCTTCTAAGACATTTACAGCGACATATATATGTAATACAATAGGTTTTCTTCTAAGACATTTACAGCGACATATATATGTAATACAATAGGTTTTCTTCTAAGACATTTACAGCGACATATATATGTAATACAATAGGTTTTCTTCTAAGACATTTACAGCGACATATATATGTAATACAATAGGTTTTCTTCTAAGACATTTACAGCGACATATATATGTAATACAATAGGTTTTCTTCTAAGACATTTACAGCGACATATATATGTAATACAATAGGTTTTCTTCTAAGACATTTACAGCGACATATATATGTAATACAGTAGGTTGCTTCTAAGACATTTACAGCGACATATATATGTAATACAGTAGGTTGCTTCTAAGACATTTACAGCGACATATATATGTAATACAATAGGTTGCTTCTAAGACATTTACAGCGACATATATATGTAATACAGTAGTTTGCTTCTAAGACATTTACAGCGACATATATATGTAATACAGTAGTTTGCTTCTAAGACATTTACAGCGACATATATATGTAATACAGTAGGTTGCTTCTAAGACATTTACAGCGACATATATATGTAATACAGTAGGTTGCTTCTAAGACATTTACAGCGACATATATATGTAATACAGTAGTTTGCTTCTAAGACATTTACAGCGACATATATATGTAATACAGTAGTTTGCTTCTAAGACATTTACAGCGACATATATATGTAATACAGTAGTTTGCTTCTAAGACATTTACAGCGACATATATATGTAATACAGTAGGTTGCTTCTAAGACATTTACAGCGACATATATATGTAATACAGTAGGTTGCTTCTAAGACATTTACAGCGACATATATATGTAATACAGTAGGTTGCTTCTAAGACATTTACAGCGACATATATATGTAATACAGTAGGTTGCCTCTAAGACATTTACAGCGACATATATATGTAATACAGTAGGTTGCTTCTAAGACATTTACAGCGACATATATATGTAATACAGTAGGTTGCTTCTAAGACATTTACAGCGACATATATATGTAATACAGTAGGTTGCTTCTAAGACATTTACAGCGACATATATATGTAATACAGTAGTTTGCTTCTAAGACATTTACAGCGACATATATATGTAATACAGTAGGTTGCTTCTAAGACATTTACAGCGACATATATATGTAATACAGTAGGTTGCGTCTAAGACATTTACAGCGACATATATATGTAATACAGTAGGTTGCTTCTAAGACATTTACAGCGACATATATATGTAATACAGTAGGTTGCTTCTAAGACATTTACATCGACATATATATGTAATACAGTAGGTTGCTTCTAAGGCATTTACAGCGACATATTAAGTTTGGTCTCTCCGACTGTAATTGTGTTATAAGGGACACTAAAGATGTTATGTCACTAATGCTGTTCCGTAGAAACAATGTGTCATAAGAACATAAGAGACGTGTGCAATTGTTTGAGGATGTGTATTAGATACACCTGTTAATTCTCAATCTAGTCCGAATATAATTGATGAAGACTCTTATATAAACGATCATCTCAAGATGGCTACAATGAAACCTGAAGAAATAATCGATTAATGGTTCTCCAGATATATAAATCGATTAATGGTTCTCCAGATATATAAATCGATTAATGGTTCTCTAGATATATAAATCGCTTAATGGTTCTCCAGATATATGTGTATGATTAGCCAACTACTTGGATATTAAGGGAAACGTTCATGAGTTGTAATGGTGCGGTCCGTGTCTAATGTTGCTAAAAGCTTGTGGCCTAACCCATTTGCATTTCCATAATATGTACTGTTTCTTATTGTGCATGACATATTTACTATTGATTTGCACCATTTGTGTGTATGTGTGTGTGTGTGTGTGCGTTACGTTTATTTATCGTCGCTACCGGTTGCCCATATGAGCGACGCCTCCTGAAGATATTAGTCATTTTAGATTTTGGAGGATAGTGCAATGATACAGACAGAGACCCATTCTAGAGTCTCATCTGGTTCTTTTACGTGCACGGTGTAAAGTACCGACACGAGACCTCGGTTTAACGTCCCATCTGAAAGACAGTTAATTTTTATTAGGGTCAGACGGGGGATCGAAGCTGCGACCCATGGATTACCAGTCCAGCGTGTTAACCACTGGACTACAACTCCGTGTGCAAAATGTGTAAAGTTTGCATATTTAAATGCATTGACCATGAGGTAGTTATACTTGGAGCTGTGTGGTTTCTTGATGAATTGCTTATCTGAAACTCGTCCAAGTTATGAATTGGCGATGAAGTATGACGGAAAATACGCTAACATGTAAGATGCAAAACTAGCAATCAGGCAGAACATAGCTTGAATTTATAGATATTTATATATAATAGTTTAAATTCATATAATGCAGCCAACCGTGAGTTTGTATATTGTAAAATAGGTTCATATGTTGCTACATAAGTCGACCAAGGGTAAAATGAAATATCAATGGAGCAGAGCGGACTTATATGTATAGGATATAAGCCGCACGCGACCCAATATGTAAACTATTGGACTGTGTGGACTTGCGCCGGAGACAGTGCCAATATTTTACATATTGGATCCGTTTGAGGCTTATATCTTACTTAAAACATACACTTATATAACAAGATCTTACTAATTAAAATTGTTAAATTCGTACATTTACGCGTAGGATTTAATATAACACTCTGGCTGTTTGAAAGCTGTCCAATATTAATAATAATGGACTACAAGTACAAAGGTATGACGTTCATATGTTTTAAGTGGGATTATTTTCCAGTTATGTTAATTCTATTCGTGAAATGAATTCCTGTTTCATATTTAAAATGAAGCTCGTGTAGTGATCGTACTCAAAATTAATGTCGTGGTAGGGGTAAATAAGACAACCATTGAGGATCGAACTAGCGATCCCTGGATTAACAGTCCGACGTGTTAACCACTGGACTACAGATCCGTCTGTTCCGTTTTCATAATAATAAGTTTGCATTATTTATAGCCTTATTTTACCCAGCAGGCAAAGAGTTAACGAAGCTGAACAGTCGACACGCTGGAACCTGGGCTATGGTTTTCTGTAGGTACACAGTCTAATACAAACTGTTTGTTTGTTTCTTTCAGTGTTTTGCGCCAAAAGTATACATTCTATGGACAGTGATTTGGGCGTTGTTCTACATAGTAAACTTGGGGTTTGAAATCTATAATGATATAGAACAGGGCCCAACATACTTCACCCAATTGACGAATATTTCATAATTGCTGCAGTCGGCATTTGTTCTTACTGACTGCGTTGTTACTATGTACGTCCACATTAGAAGACCAGAAATCATACATGGTAAGACTAGTCATTTCTATGATATATGTTAAGATTTTAGTTTAAACAATATGTTATTTAAGAATGGTACATAACACAGGAATAGTTGCAACAGCACAGTTAGGATTGGGGGAAAGTTACATAATAACTTAGTGTGTGTTTACGTTTATTTATCGTCGCTACCGGTTGCCCATATGAGCGACGCCTCCTGAAGAGATTAGTCATTTTAGATTTTTGGAGAATAGTGCAATGATACAGACAGAGACCCATTCCTGAGTCTCCTCTGGATCTTTTACGTGCACGGTGTAAAGCACCGACACGAGACCTCGGATTAACGTCCCATCTGAAAGACTGTTAATTTTATTATGGTCAGGCGGGGGATCGAACCTGCGATCCCTGGATTACCAGTCCAGCGTGTTACCACTGGACTACAGATCCGTCTGTATATAATATATAGTATAGTAACTTATTTGAAACCCTTTCCTTGAATACTATTACATACACACACATATTCTGTTATGACAGGTTACATTACAAGTATTGCTTAGTATGAAATATTTTATAATGTTATAAAGCGAGTTTAAGCACAAGAAGGAAATAAAACATGCAACAAAAACGTTCGGACATTTATATACACCATAACCAGGAACACATTACTATGGCATGAAGCACACAGAATAGTTTCAAATTTATATACACCATAACCACGAACACATTACTATGGCATGAAGCGCACAGAATAGTTTCAAATTTATATACACCATAACCACGAACACATTACTATGACATGAAGCGCACAGAATAGTTTCAAATTTATATACACCATAACCAGGAACACATTACTATGACATGAAGCGCACAGAATAGTTTCAAATTTATATACACCATAACCACGAACACATTACTGTGACATGAAGCACACAGAATAGTTTCAAATTTATATACACCATAACCACGAACACATTACTATGGCATGAAGCGCACAGAATAGTTTCAAATTTATATACACCATAACCACGAACACATTACTATGACATGAAGCGCACAGAATAGTTTCAAATTTATATACACCATAACCAGGAACACATTACTATGACATGAAGCGCACAGAATAGTTTCAAATGTGACATGAGTAACATAAAGTATAATACACTGTATATATACATAAATATTGTTGTCCTCTCTACATCCGAATGTTCGGCTTAAATAACATAAAGTATAATACAATGTATATATATATACATAAATAGCGTTGTCCTCTCTACATCCGAATGTTCGGCTTAAATAACATAAAGTATAATACAATGTATACATACATAAATATTGTTGTCCTCTCTACATCCGAATGTTCGGCTTAAATAACATAAAGTATAATACAATGTATATATACATACATATTGTTGTCCTCTCTACATCCGAATGTTCGGCTTAAATAACATAAAGTATAATACAATGTATATATACATAAATATTGTTGTCCTCTCTACATCCGAATGTTCGGCTTAAATAACATAAAGTATAATACAATGTATATATACATACATATTGTTGTCCTCTCTACATCCGAATGTTCGGCTTAAATAACATAAAGTATAATACAATGTATATATACATAAATATTGGTGTCCTCTCTACATCCGAATGTTCGGCTTAAATAACATAAAGTATAATACAATGTATACATACATAAATATTGCTGTCCTCTCTACATCCGAATGTTCGGCTTAAAAGGCCACCCATTTTCAAGGAAAACAAAAATCCGGCTAATTCATTGTCTTTAAGATTGTTATTATAGTATGATAGGAACAATCAACATATAATAATTATAATAGTTTCAGATATGACATGAATAACACAGAATAATATCAGAATAACCAGGTTATCAACATAATTCTGAGTATACTACTCGGAACATTTAATAACAATCGCATCATAAATATGGTACGTTTCAATAGAAAAGCTATAAGATGATTATTGGGGAGGGTACTAGCTAATGTTTGTAAAACTGTTGCCCATTTGCTTCTAAATGTTTATTCTCACAAGTGTTCAAGTATAAACATAGCACTACAGTTGTATCATTTTGTTCATATATTTATCATGTTTATATTTGAAATTGTATTGTATATAAACAAGCAATACAATATGATATGAACATGCTTGCTGCGGTTTAATATAAAACAATGCATATTGGCCAACACAAGAAACAATGAGCGACCTCGCTGGCTTTTCTATTCCCTCCCTTGGTAGATAAAGTCTGATATATCCCGAAATGTATATCGTCCTTTTAGTTGGAATCCTTTGTTTTTACTGCTGTTCCCTAACCGGATCAAAATCATGTTAAGTAATTGATAACAATTTTTAACAGTACAGTATCCATTGGATATACTGATGGATATCTATCGAGATATAGTCATTTAATAATCATAAGACGAGAAAGTGGATGCAAATTGACAGAATACTGTGCCAAGGAAACAACGATAAAACAGAGGAAACCACTTTAGAGGTCGTATATACTTTTAGGGAGTATTTAGGGGCTATGATTGACCAATGTGTCTAATTAAAATGGGAAAGTAATGTACAAATTTGATCAAGTTTGACCCAGTGTGAAGATAAATCGCTAGATTACATATTACAATTATCCAACCACAATACACAGATACAATACATCTGCATCATATCATACTCACCAAAACAATCCCAGGCGACGAACACGTGGCAAAGTTATTATTATGGAAACGGGATACTCACATATAACACAATGTAGCAAGTTGTTTGTTTGCAAAATATATAAATTTGGAAATATCGATGGTGATGGTTTTGGATTTGCATGATAAAAGATTGATACATTTCTGTACTGTAGGCCTATAGTCGGCCAAGTATTGTGCTAGCTTATAATGTATGTCGATTTTAGAGATGAAGATAATGTGGACAGATTAGAATACAGTGCAAACTCGCTTTTCTGTACATGACTGTATCTGTAATATAATGTATTTCAGGAGAAGGGAACGGTACTGCCTGGTACAACAAGATACAGTGGACTTTATTTAACGTCAGCAACACCTTCTCACTCCTCGTTACCATAATTTACTACGTCTTTCTGGAAGTCGAAAGAAGGAAAACTTTGTTAATATATGCCGAATAAAAATGCGGGAATATGGATTTCTACCCATTATTAATGCTGTATACCTTTTCATTGCTAGTAATGTAAACGTTTTCTTCAGATGTGAAGCGTTGTGAGAATGTATGTGCATTCTAGAAACATTGAAAATGTAGTCCGTCGTTTTATGATAGCTTAGTATGTGGACTACTTGAATCATTCAAGTGGAGCCAACTGTTGGTACATGTTTACAAGCAATGTTATACATGCTAGAAAAGAGAAAGGACAACGTTAAGGTAGTACCGGCTTGTTTATCTAATCCATGTGATTTACATAACTCCCTAATGTGTAAACCTAAATGTAGAGTCAACATCTAAACAGCTTTGTTTTTATACCTTGTTCTCATATCTGCTAATTCATTATTAATCATGTCTATCTCATCCTCTTCTGAATCAATGTTAGATACCTCTACTTCGTCCTCGCTGTCGCTTACTTCCTCACAACTACTCTGTGAATTTTCGCAACTGCTTACAGGTTCAGTTATCACTGTATGTCCAACTAGATAGAGTAACTACTTTCTTTGTCGCTATGTTCAACATCATCAATACTGACGTCATCACTACCCACTATGTCTTCATCACTGACATTGTAGCTATACATATTTTCATCGACACTGAGATCATGATTAATGACTTTATCCTCATCATTGACGTCGTAGCTATACATTTGTTCAACAACACTGACGTCATCATACATTAGCTCTAATTTATCAGTATCAAAGTTATTGGTGACATATTCTGGTCCACTCACATCACTATCTTTTTCTGCTAACAAATCAAATATATCATCATCATCATCATCATCATCTGAGCTAACGTCTTCATAATATTGTTCGACATTATCCTTTTTGTTAAGACGTTTGGCAAACAACGCTACTGCGCGTGCTTCTATCTTTGAATATTTATGTTTAAACGTGAGATGCCTGTACAGGTAGCTTCTCCTGATAAACCTGGAAGTACATCCGTCTTCTACGCATGTCCAATATTCATTGTTCACATGTCTTTCTTTAACATGCCGAATTAAATTTATCTTGTACAGTTAACTTTTCCCGCATGTATCACACTTATATGAAGGCATCTTTCTTATGTAAGTCTTTCACAGAACCACATTGTACTAAAGCCAACTAAATAATGAAATATTTTAAACAATGTTGCTCTGCACAAAATCCTCGTGCCTCGTTTACACTCGATTTAACACTATCAAAGTCTGCTCCGCTAGATTCGAAGGGCACGTGCAATTCATGCTTCTGTGTTATATATGTACAGTCTCCGTTAACCGCCACTCTGCACAAAATCCTCGTGCCTCATTCATACTTGATTTAACACTATGTGGTCTGCTCCGCTAGATTCAGCGGACACGTGCAATTCGTGCTTCTGAGTACAATCTCTGTTAACCTATCACGCGGGAACTTATATATATATATATATGATTTAATAATATGTATTAATAACATCTCCGTTGAATGCTTAATTGGACAATAACCACTTATTGCTTATATAGGCAATTTCACTGCATTGAGATCATTTGTTCTTGAGTTTTTATGATGCAAGTTGCTCCTTCATTACCCGTCTTGCACGCTCTGATGCTTCCCATACTGGGTGACACACATTGTCATATTTTACTTCATGGTTATCATTGTTCTCACTTGTAGAACATTCGATTGAATATAGCAAACTCAATTGTCTGCCAAGTATTTTCCCCGAAGTTTGTCTCACGTTGGCAGATCGTACATGCCCATCACGACTTGTCACCAGTTGAATACCTTTCCCCAGTTTCCAGGATCCACGAGGTAGGTCCTCCTTGATTAGCACTACATCACCTATGTATACCGGAAATGGCGATTGGATTCTACCCGCTCTTAATAATGACTGCTTTCACTCTCGCAGGCTAATCAAATAGTCGTCTTTCCATGTTCTCCAGAATTCATTTAACACTTTCTGACCTTTTTTCCATATACTCAGCAACTTGTCACTAGTACTTTCACATGGATAATAATCCGTGTCGCATTCATCATATTCCCCTTCCGGTATGCCAGTGTCAGGATTGAGACACAAAACATAACCTGGTGTCAGTGTAATCCTTGAGTTGATGTCATCACCAACATAAAACCAGTGGCCGTGAGTTCACCACAGCTTCTATTTCTTTAAGGAGTGTCTGTAGCTGTATTAAAGTTAACAATTTTCTACCAATGGACTTCCGGAAGGCTCTTTTTACTATTCCCACAAGTCTGTCATAAAATCCGCCCATCCAAGGTGCAAGTGGCACTATATATGTCCATTTTATGCTTTTGTAGCAACATAGCTTTGGATTTCCTCGGCGTTAACTACTTGTGTCCAAATACTATCCAATGTAATACTGGCTGCTTTGTATTTCTTCGCATTATCGCTTACTATGTCAACAGGCGAACCTCTTTGAGCAACGAATCTTCGTAGGCACAATAGAAATTGTTCGGTAGACATATCTAATATCACTTCCAAAGGTACTGCGCGGGTCACTAGACAAGTAAATAGGCACACCCAAGTCTTCGTCGTTGCTTCTTCTGTTTGATATATAGTGGACCCATATAATCTAATCCCGTATGACTAAAAGGTCGGGATTCTGTCACTGTCTATTTTGGCAAAGAAGACATCGATGTCATTCTATATGGGCCACCCTCATACCGACTGCAAACAGTGCACGCCCTGATAACTGATCTAACGACTGCTCGCCCACGAGGAATCCAGTATCTATGTCGTACGTGTGCCAGTGTATAGGATATTCCGCTATGCATCACGCCCTTGTGTGCCCTTTCGATTATCAATTGTGTTAGCCTTTCTTTTTGTAGAAGTAAAATTGGACACTATGCTCCTTCATTCATACTTGCATTTTGTAACCTTCCTTGGCTCCTCAATAATCCTTCGCTTCTTAATGACCCACTTTCACCTGGTCGTTTTCGTATTTTGTTCACAAACTTCAATGTGTATGCTGTTACTCTTACTATGTTATTGAAGAATAATGTTCACAGTCCATGTGGAACGGCGCAACTGCTTTTATTTCTTTATGTTTTCCCAGATTAATGTCCACAACTTCAAACATTGCATGCTCATGGTCTTGTATCTCTACTTTGGATGTGTTTTCATCATTCAAAACTGACAATATCTCTGATTTACGTGGCCATGATTCAACATACCCTGCTAACCATTCTGGACCATACTACTACTCTTGATTGATGTACAACTCCGTTAGGTTTGCTTCATGTGTAGCAACGTCAGCTGGATTGTCTTTAGTGTTTACGTAACCCATTTCAATATCGGGTTGTTTCGTTATTTCTCTGACCCTGTTTCTAGCAAACAATGGTAATATTCTAGCCGTTTTCAGCAACCGTAAAACACACTCCGAGTCTGTCCATAAGCACACATTCTCAAACTGGAGCTTTAACTGTTCCTGCACAAATTTCAAACATCGCACAACAATCAACACTACCATCAATTCTAACCTGGGAATTGTCATTCCTTTGTTTGGAGCTAAACATATTTTAGCAAACACAATATCAACTTTAGATCCTTCCTTATTCTCTTTGTGGAGGTACACACATGAATCAAATGCATGTGATGACGCGTCACAAAAACACAGCAACTTGTATTTTATCTGACTGCTAGTCTTGTTTAAACACCTTGCAATCCTAAAATCTGAAATCCATTCTACATCCTCGTGCATTGTTAACCACTGCTTTATGATCGTGTCATCTTCAACTGGGTCGTCCTAATCTAATGATTTGCTCCAGAGTTCTTGGAGTAGAAGCTTCCCCCGCAACAAAACAGGAGCATAACACCCCAGTGGATCAAACACTTATGCAATGTACTGCAGTATATCTCTTTTCGTTACTATTCTTTTGTGATTAACCTTCTTCGGTTTTCTAATAGCCAGCCTATCCGCTTCATAATTCCATGTATGACCAAGAACAGTTGTGTCCTTTAATTCTGCTCCGTCTTTCATGGGAGTAAACTGGTTGACTTTGTTGCTGTTGGAACGCCATTCACGCAGGTTCATAAAAGCTGTATTGAAAATATCCGTTGCTGTCTTATACAATTGAATAGCATGTATTCCATTATCGGTACCCGTAACCACGTTACATATATATCGTCTTTTAGTTTGTTTGAAACATCGGTACCGTATTCTCTAGATGTGTTTCAACTGTTGCTGTTAAGAGGATGCGAACCTTTGTTGAAACCGGTTGTGTATTAATTACTGCCTGGTGTGATATGTAATGTTTCCTGCCATCATTCATAGAATAATCGACTCTTTCAATAACTTCCTTGTTTAATTGATCCTGGATAACAGTGTTGTATTTGTGCAATAACTCCGGTGTTCTGCTAAGTTTCTTAACACATGATTTTAAACGTCCGTTTGCCAATTCTCTGTGTACAGGCAATTCAGGTTCTTCTTCCGTCCAGAGCCAAGTTACATGCTATATGTCATGTTTAAATTGTAGAGTCTCTTTGAATTTATACATTGCTCTTTCATCCTCCGAATTAGCATGTTGGTCCGTCACACATATAGCTTCAACATTCCAGAAGTCAGTAAGATCTGGATTTACTGGGACAACACAGTCTCTATTTGAAAATGCACTGTTCTTTGTAACATTTGTCCCATATGTTATTATCAGCATGTTTGTTTCATCATTTCGTTCACTATCCGTTTCACCCGTTCTACCTGTGAGTATCCATCCGAGTTTAGAGCTGAGGAGATGTAAACCAGGTTGAATTTCAAACCTCTTGTTGTAAAGCAATATCCAGATAGTAATCGTTTCCAATTAGTACTTGTACAGTGGACAGTTCTATTTCAGTTGGACTTGCATTAGCTAATTCAGCACTCTTAATAAGTTCATCCATTTGATCATACAGCCGTCTCGGCAGAGGGTTTCTTTGAATTGTACCACTGATAGTCGGAATAATATTTGCTGTAGCTGTCAAACTCTTCCCATTCTTCAGTTTTAGTTTTATTTGTGCTGATTTTGGTTTATCACAACCAAAGTCACCAATTTAATCTCTTCTTCTCTGTCAGTTTCAAGGTGAGGTCGTTTAGGTAGTTTTTCGGTGATATAAGTTCTCTGTAATCCAGAATCTAACAATCACTGTTTCACTATTTGAACTCTTGTGTATTGCTCATTACTGCCTTTGCTGTCTGCATAAGTACCATTTCATTTGATGACATTAAAGCAGGTATGCACCACCAATGTCTTCTGACAAGTGTGCATTAGGAGTCTTTACGACAAACTTCTTGGGACACAAGCTTCTATGATGGATGTTATTTTCTCCACAATGAACACACACTTTCTTTGATTTGCATTCTTTGGTGGAGTGACTTTCTTTCATACATTTATAGCAGAATCTCTTAAGTCTTTACACTCTTTGTTCTATTGTTCGATATGTCTTACACTCATCACTCCAGTGACGTTCATAGCAATATCTGCATTTGTCAACCTAGGATTGCACAATCGTGTCCTTTGCTCCGACGAAAAAAGCTTCTGCAGAACTAAGTGGCTTTGGTACAGATTCATTAACATTCCGTGGATGTGAAAATCCGTGCATTGACATGAACAGGTTCGGATGTTTTCTGTAGGATCCTTTACTATTTGCACTATCCTTAGTTTCTTTAGATAACTTTTCAGATTTTTCACAAGCTGCTGCATACTCTCTTATTCATTTCCTCAATGTATCCACTGCCCATTCAGTGTCACTTCCTTTATTAATCTCAAATTGTCGTAGCACACCCTCTGATAACTTTGAAGTTAACATGGATACAAATATGTTCTGATTTACGTTTTCATTCAGAACATCTATATTTCTTAATGTTTTACTACCGTATCCAATAATATTCGTAGACTTTCGACTCTGTATGATGGTGGAGTAATATGTATTAGCTCTTTGTTGTACAGGTTTACAAAATCTTGTTTGTTGCCAACCCTCTCTTTCAATATTCCAATAGCCACTTTATAGCTTTCGTTAGACAACGCTAAACCCGTTATTGCCCATTGAGCGTCTCCTTTCAACTTACTCAGAAGATAATAAACTTCTCAGTGGCAGCTTGCTGTTACTGTGTACTGTAAACCCAAATGCGTCACAAAACGTCGTCCACTTGAGTTTATTCCCATTAGAGGGATGAAAATCCAATGTTGGCAGTTTGACCACACTTGCGTTTTGATGTTCTTTATGTTCGTATCTTTCAAAGAACTTACTTTGTTGCTGCATCTGTGAGATCATCATGTGTTGCATATGTTCTTGTAGCACAACTAATCTGTCAGACTCAGACTTATCGTGTTGCTCTTCTGTTTCCTCTCCTTTTGCTTTTATTTCCTTTTCAAGAGACTCAATGAACTGTTCCATTTCTATGGCACAAATTTCGGAATCTAATATTAACTGACAGTCGTCTTCTAACGCGTACTCAACAAACTCTGTGTCACTGTCTCCAACAGCATCACTCAATGTAGCCATGTGATCTTCAAGTTTAACACTATACAACTTTATCATCTTCAAACATGTACTTGCACTCTGTAAACACGTGTTCCTGTCGATCATATCTAAATCACGTTCTATAACCTCCGTTGCACGTGACACCTCCTTGCCCAATGCATTCCTATGCCTTGTCCTAACACCGTTTAGTGAAGACACGTTTGCCATTGTAAATATTTCCTGTATACACTGTGGTTATCACTGCAGCTTTCCTTTATTGTTTCATTGACTCCAATCTACTTATTTATCGGTTGAAGTCCCGGGTTCCGGTCCCACTTTATATAGCAGAGTTATATTGTGTTGCCCTTTTGCTCTAACACATCGACACATTAACTATTTTAATAAACTACACTATATAAACGTCTTAATATTTATTATTACACTTCATCTAACACATATATTTTAATAATCCAAGTGATAGTAATTTAAAATCCAAGGTATATTGTTGTTGCATCCTAGTCAGATAAGCTGCACCTACTTCCAAATATGCGTGCATCATTGCTTTGTTCCGCTGCTTCACCGCGTCCACGTGTGTAAGCGTTTTGTTCTTGATGGCAGCCAGTACTAAGTTGATTAAATATTCGGCATTGGCGTAATCAGCTTTATTGAAGTATTTCTCAGACAGAAAATCTGAATGTTCGTCAATATAGCCCTGACTCTGAATTGATCTCCATAATCGATTCGCTACGCCCGTCCATGATAAACAATCTGACGAATGTACCGCGATATTCAACGACGATATTTCCATTTTTGCGTATACTGTTTTCACACTTCCTGGAATAGTAGACTCAATCCTTTTCTTGTGCATTGCATCATATATGAGATTAGACTCTCTGTTCTCAACACCGACCAATTTAAGCGCTTATTCTAAATCTTCAGAGAAACTCTCCATCTTTATAATAAGGGTATTGTCAATGTTGCAGACATCTGAGAAAAAGGTCTCTGATACAACGGGCCGTAGTGGCCAAGTAAAATACGACGGTGACTGCTTTCCAAGATATAATCAAGAAACGGATTAAATGTTGAATGGCATGCGTTATTCTTGGTAGTTTTATTGTCGCATAGTTTCCGTTCTGTAGTACTAATAACATCATTTGCCAAGGCTAATTTATTTAGAAGGAAAACGGTTAATATATGCCGAATAAAAATGCGGGAATATGGATTTCTACCCATTATTAATACTGTATACCTTTTCGTTGCTAGTAATGTAAACGTTTTCTTCAGATGTGAAGCGTTGCGAGAATGTATGTGCATTCTAGAAACATTGAAAATGTAGTCCGTCGTTTCATGATAGCTTAGTATGTGGACTACTTGAATCATTCAAGTGGAGCCAACTGTTGGTACATGTTTACAAGCAATGTTATACATGCTAGACAAAAAAGGACAACGTAGTACCGGCTTGGTTATCTAAGCCATGTGATTTACGTAACTCCCTAATGTGTAAATTCCTGTCTCGTTGTATTTCCATTGCCCTGTCTCGTAGTATTTCCTTTGTCCTATCTCGTTGTATTTCTTTTGTCCTGTTTCGTTGTATTTCCTTTGTTCTATCTCATTGTATTTCTTTTGTCCTATTTCGTTGTATTTCCTTTGTCCTATCTCGATGTATTTCTTTTGTCCTATCTCGATGTATTCCTTTGTCCTATCTCATTGTATTTCCTTTATCCTATCTCGTTGTATTTCCATTGTCCTATCGTGTTGTATTTCCTTTTTCCTATCTCGTTGTATTTCCTTTGACCTGTTTCGTTGTATTTCTTTTGTCCCATCTCGATTTATTTCCTTTGTCCTATCGCGTTGTATTTCCTTTATCCTATCTCGCTGTATTTCCTTCATCCTATCTCATTGTATTACCTTTGTCCTATCTCGTTGTATTTCCATTTTCCTATCTCGTTGTATTTCATTTGTCCTATTTCGTTGAATTCCCTTTGTCCTATCTCGTTGTATTTCCTTTGTCCTGTTTCGTTGTATTTCCTTTGTCCTATCTCGTTTTATTTCCTTTGTCCTATCTCGTTGTATTTCCTTTGTCCTATCGCGATTTATTTCCTTTGTCCTATCTCGTTGTGTTTCCTTTGTCCTATCTCGATTTATATCCTTTGTCCTATCTCGTTGTATTTCCTTTGTCCTATCTCGATTTATTTCCTTTGTCCTATCTCGTTGTATTTCCTTTGTCCTATCTCGATTTATTTCCTTTGTCCTATCTCGTTGTATTTCCTTTGTCCTATCTCGTTGTATTTCCTTTGTCCTATTTCGTTGTATTTCCTTTATCCTATCTCGATTTATTTCCTTGGTCCTATCTCGTTGTATTTCCTTTGTCCTATGTCGTTGTATTTCCTTTGTCCTATCTTGTGGTATATCCTTTGTCCTATCTCGTTTTATTTCCTTTGTCCTATCTCGTTGTATTTCCTTTGTCCTATCTCGATTTATTTCCTTTGTGCTATCTCGTTGTGTTTCCTTTGTCCTATCTCGATTTATATCCTTTGTCCTATCTCGTTGTATTTCCTTTGTCCTATCTCAATTTATTTCCTTTGTCCTATCTCGTTGTATTTCCTTTGTCCTATCTCGTTGTATTTCCTTTGTCCTATCTCGTTGTATTTCCTTTGTCCTATCTCGTTGTATTTCCTTTGTCCTATCTCGTTGTATTTCCTTTGTCCTATTTCGTTGTATTTCCTTTATCCTATCTCGATTTATTTCCTTGGTCCTATCTCGTTGTATTTCCTTTGTCCTATGTCGTTGTATTTCCTTTGTCCTATCTTGTGGTATATCCTTTGTCCTATCTCGTTTTATTTCCTTTGTCCTATCTCGTTGTATTTCCTTTGTCCTATCTCGATTTATTTCCTTTGTGCTATCTCGTTGTGTTTCCTTTGTCCTATCTCGATTTATATCCTTTGTCCTATCTCGTTGTATTTCCTTTGTCCTATCTCAATTTATTTCCTTTGTCCTATCTCGTTGTATTTCCTTTGTCCTATCTCGTTGTATTTCCTTTGTCCTATCTCGTTGTATTTCTTTTGTCCTCTCTCGTTGAACTCGCTCTATTACATCAGCGACTATAACATAAAGATAAAACCATATATGCATTCCAATAATCAATAACCGTTAATGTAGTACCGGCTTGTTTATCTAAGCCATTTGATTTACGTAACTCCCTAATGTTTAAATTCCTGTCTCGTTGTATTTCCATTGCCCTGTCTCGTAGTATTTCCTTTGTCCTATATCGTAGTATTTCCTTTGTCCTATCTCGTTGTATTTCTTTTGTCCTGTTTCGTTGTATTTCCTTTGTTCTATCTCGTTGTATTTCTTTTGTCCTATTTCGTTGTATTTCCTTTGTCTTATCTCGATGTATTTCTTTTGTCCTATCTCGATTTATTCCTTTGTCCTATCTCGTTGTATTTCCTTTATCCTATCTCGTTGTATATCCTTTGTTCTATCTCGTAGTATTTCTTTTGTCCAATCTCGCTGTATTTCCTTCGTCCTATCTCATTGTATTACCTTTGTCCTATCTCGTTGTATTTCCATTTTCCTATCTCGTTGTATTTCTTTTGTTCTATCTCGATTTATATCCTTTGTCCTATCGCGTTGTATTTCCTTTATCCTATCTCGTTGTATTTCATTTGTCCTATCTCGTTGTATTTCCTTTGTCCTATCTCGATTTATATCCTTTGTCCTATCGCGTTGTATTTCCTTTGTCCTATCTCGTTGTATTTCCTTTGTCCTATTTCGATTTATTTCCTTTGTCCTATCTCGTTTTATTTCCTTTGTCCTATCTCGTTGTATTTCTTTTGTCCTCTCTCGTTTTATTTCCTTTGTCCTATCTCATTGTATTTCCTTTGTCCTATCTCGTTGTATTTCCTTTGTCCTATCTCGATTTATTTCCTTGGTCCTATCTCGTTTTATTTCCTTTGTCCTACCTCGTTGTATTTCTTTTGTCCTCTCTCGTTGAACTGCCGCTATTACATCAGCGACTATAACATAAAGATAAAACCATTCCAATAATCAATGATTTATTTACATTTCGAATAATTTAGTTTAATCATATTTCATTGCAAAAAATAAATGCTAAACAAATAAAGAAATGAACAAACGAACAAATTTATAAAATAATTTATGTCGTGGCATTGTTTGCACAAGCATTGTAGAAGAGTTATCTTCTGTTGCCCTGTTACTCTACCACATCGACACTTTAAACTATTTTTAATAATAAACAACACTATATAAACGTCTTAGTATTTATTATTACACTTTTTTCACGACACTCCCGGCGAGCACAAACAAATAAAAATAAACCTAAACTGTAGAGTCAACATCTAAACAGCTTTGTTTTTATGCCTTGTTCTCATATCTGCTAACTCATTATTAATCATGTCTATCTCATCCTCTTCTGAAACAATGTTAGATACCTCCACTTCGTCCTCGCTGTCGCTTACTTCCTCACAACTACTCTGTGAATTTTCGCAACTGCTTACAGGTTCAGTTATCACTGTATGTCCAACTGTAGAATAACTACTTTCTTTGTCGCTATGTTCCATATCATCAACACTGACGTCATCACTACCCACTATGTCTTCATCACTGACGTTGTAGTTATACATTTTTTCATCGACACTGACGTCATGACTAATGACTTTATCCTCACCATTGACGTCGTAGCTATACATGTGTTCAACAACACTGACGTCATCATACATTAGCTCTAATTTATCAGTATCAAAGTTATTGATGACATATTCTGCTCCACTCACACCACTATCTTTTTCTGCTAACAAATCAAATATATCATCATCATCTGAGCTAACGTCTTCATAATATTGTTCGACACTATCATTTTTGTTAATACGTTTGGCAAACAACGCTACTTCGCGTGCTTCTATCTTTGAATATTTATGTTTAAACGTGAGATGCCTGTACAGGTAGCTTCTCCTGATAAACCTGGAAGTACATCCGTCTTCTACGCATGTCCAATATTCATTGTTCACATGTCTTTCTTTAACATGCCGAATTAAATTTATCTTGTACAGTTAACTGTTACATCTGTCCATAAGCACACATTCTCAAACTGGAGCTTTAACTGTTCCTGCACACATTTCAAACATCTCACAACAATCAACACTGCCATCAATTCTAACCTGGGAATTGTCATTCCTTTGATTGGAGCTAAACGTGTTTTAGCAAACACAATATCAACTTTAGATCCTTCCTTATTCTCTTCGTGGAGGTACACACACGAATCAAATGCATGTGAGGACGCGTCACAAAAACACAGCAACTTGTATTTTATCTGACTGCTAGTCTTGTTTAAACACCTTGCAATCCTAAAATCTGAAATCCGTTCTACATCCTCGTGCATTGTTAATCACTGCTTTATGATCGTATCATCTTCAACTGGGTCGTCCCAATCTAATGTTTTGCTCCAGAGTTCTTGGAGTAAAAGCTTCCCCCGCAACAAAACAGGAGCATAAAACCCCAGTGGATTAAACACTGATGCAATGTACTGCAGTATATCTCTTTTCGTTACTATTCTGTTGTCTATCCGTTTCATAATTCCATGTATGACCAAAAACAGTTGTGTCCTTTAATTCTGCTCTGTCTTTCATGGAATAAACTGGTTGACTTTGTCGCTGTTGGAATGCCATTCACGCAGGTTCATCAAAATAGCCGTTGCTGATTTATACAATTGAATAGCATGTATTCCATTATCGGTACCCGTAACCACGTTACATATATATCGTCTTTTAGTTTGCTTGAAACATCAGTACCGTATTCTCTAGACGTGTTTCAACTGTTGCTGTTAAGAGGAAAGGTCTAGACACTATCCCAAATGGTACTCTACAAAACCTGTATTCCTGGATATTACTTTGCTCTGTAGACAAAAAATCAGTCTTTAACCACAGAAACCTAGTCACGTCTCTTTCACATGGCTGTAATCCTACTTGTAGAAAGAAAATTCTATATCTGATACTATAGCTATGTTGTGTACTATAAATTGCACCAGTAGTCCACATATGTTGTGTAATAGTACAGGTCCTCTACACAAGCACTCATTAATGCTGTTGCATTCAGGTCTTTTCTTCGCATATGCGTCATATACAATGCGAACCTTTGTTGAAACCGGTTGTGTATTAATTACTGCCTGGTGTGATATGTAATGTTTCCTGCCATCATTCATAGAATTATCGACTCTTTCAATAACTTCCTTGTTTAATTGATCCTGGATAACAGTGTTGTATTTGTCCAATAACTCCGGTGTTCTGTTAAGTTTCTTAACACCTGATTTTAAATGTCCGTTTGCCAGTTCTCTGTGTACAGGCAATTCAGGTTCTTCTTCCGTCCAGAGCCAAGTTACATAGTATATGTCATGTTTAAATTGTAGAGTCTCTTTGAAATTCTACACTGCTCTTTCATCCTCCGAATTAGCATGTTGGTCCGTCACACATATAGCTTCAACATTCCAGAAGTCAGTAAGATCTGGTTTTACTGGGACAACACAGTCTCTATTTGCAAATGCACAGCTCTTTGTAACATTTGTCCCATATGTTATTATCAGCATGTTTGTTTCATCATTTCGTTCACTATTCCTTTCACCCGTTCGACCTGTTAGTATCCATCCGAGTTTAGAGCTGAGGAGATGTAAACCAGGTTGAATTTCAAACCTCTTGTTGTAAAGCAATATCCAGATAGTAAACGTTTCCAATGAGTACTTGTACAGTGGACATTTCTATTTCAGTTGGACTTGCATTAGCTAATTCAGCACTCTTAATAAGTTCATCCATTTGACCATACAGCCGTCTCGGCCACAGGGTTTCTTTGAATTGTACCACTGATAGTCGGAACAATATTTGCTGTAGCTGTCAAACTCTTCCTATTCTTCAGTTTTATTTTTATTTGTGCTGATTTTGTTTTAACTACTTTTGGTTTATCACAACCGAAAGTCACCAATTTAATCTCTTCTTCTCTGTCAGTTTCAAGGTCAATTCGTTTAGCTAGTTTTTCGGTGATAAAAGTTCTCTGTAATCCAGAATCTAACAATAGTCTCACTGTTTCACTATTTGAACGCTGTGTATTGCTCATTACTGCCTTTGCTGCCTGCATAAGTACCATTTCATTTGATGACATTAAAGCAGGTATACACCACCAATGTCTTCTGACAAATGTGCATTAGGAGTCTTTACGACAAACTTCTTGGGACACAAGCTTCTATGATTATGATGGATGTTATTTTCTCCACAATGAACACACACTTTCTTTGATTTGCAGTCTTTGGTGGAGTGACATTCTTTCATACATTTATAGCAGGATCCCTTAAGTCTTTACTCTCTTTGTTCTATTGTTCGATATGTCTTACACTCATTACTCCAGTGACGTTCATAACAATATCTGCATTTGTCAACGTATGATTGCACAATCGTGTCCTTTGCTCCAACGAAAATAGCTTCTGCAGAACTAAGTGGCTTTGGTACAGATTCAATAACAGTCCATGGATGTGAAAATCCGTGCATTGACATGTACTGGTTCGGATGTTTTCTATAGGATCAGATTTTTCACAAGCTGCTACATACTCTCTTATTCATTTCCTCAATGTATCCTCTGCCCATTCAGTGTCACTTCCTTTATTAATCTCAAATTGTCGTAGCACACCCTCTGATAACTTTGAAGTTAACATTGATACAAATATGTTCTGATTTACGTTTTCATTCAGAACATCTATATTTCATAAATGTTTTACTACCGTATCCAATACTATTCGTACACTTTCGACTCTGTATGCTGGTGGAGTAATATGTATTATCTCTTTGTTGTACAGGTTTACAACATCTTGTTTGTTGCCAACCCTCTCTTTCAATATTCCAATAGCCACTTTATAGCTTTCGTTAGACAATGCTAAACCCGTTATTGCCCGTTGCGCGTCTCCTTGCAACTTACTCAGAAGATAATAAACTTCTCAGTGGCAGCTTGCTGTTACTGTGCACTGTACACCCAAAGGCGTCACAAAACGTCGTCCACTTGAGTTTATTCCCATTAGAGGGATGCAAATCCAATGTTGGCAGTTTGACCGAAGTTGCGTTTTGATGTTCTTTATGTTCGTATCTTTCAAAGAACTTACTTTGTTGCTGCATCTGTGAGATCATCATGTGTTGCATATGTTCTTGTAGCACAGACTCAGACTTATCTTGTTGCTCTTCTGTTTCCTTTCCTTTTGCTTTTATTTCCTTTTCAAGAGACTCAATGAAGTGTTCCATTTTTATGGCACAAATTTCGGAATCTAATATTAACTGACAGTCGTCTTCTAACGCGTACTCAACAAACTCTGTGTCACTGTCTCCAACAGCATCACTCAATGTAGCCATGTGATCTTCAAGTTTAACACTATACAACTTTATCATCTTCAAACATTTACTTGCACTCTGTAAACACGTGTTCCTGTCGATCACATCTAAATCACGTTCTATAACCTCCGTTGCACGTGACACCTCCTTGCCAAATGTATTCCTATACCTTGTCCTAACACCGTTTAGTGAAGACACGTTTGCCATTGTAAATATTTCCTGTATACACTGTGGTTATCACTGCAGCTTTCCTTTATTGTTTCATTGACTCCAATCTACTTATTTATCGGTTGAAGTCCCGGGTTCCGGTCCCACTTTATATAGCAGAGTTATCTTTTGTTGCCCTTTTGCTCTACCACATCGACACATTAACTATTTTAATTAACTACACTATATAAACGTCTTAGTATTTATTATTACACTTTTCATCTAACACATATATTTTAATACTCCATGTGATAGTAATTTAAAATCCAAGGTATATTGTTGTTGCATCCTAGTCAGATAAGCTGCACCTACTTCCAAATATGCGTGCATCATTGCTTTGTTCCGCTGCTTCACCGCGTCCACGTGTGTAAGCGTTTTGTTCTTGATGGCAGCCAGTATTAAGTTGATTAAATATTCGGCATTGGCGTAATCAGCTTTATTGAAGTATTTCTCAACGGAAAATCTGAATGTTCGTCAATATAGCCCTGACTCTGAATTGATCTCCATAATCGATTCGCTACGACCGTCCATGATAAACAATCTGACGAATGTACCGCGATATTCAACGACGATATTTCCATTTTTGCGTATACTGTTTTCACACTTCCTGGAATAGTAGACTCAATCCTTTTCTTGTGCATTGCATCATATATGAGATTAGACTCTCTGTTCTCAACACCGACCAATTTAAGCGCTTATTCTAAATCTTCAGAGAAACTCTCCATCTTTATAATAAGGGTATTGTCAATGTTGCAGACATCTGAGAAAAAGGTCTCTGATACAACGGGCCGTAGTGGCCAAGTAAAATACGACGGTGACTGCTTTCCAAGATATAATCAAGAAACGGATTAAATGTTGAATGGCATGCGTTATTCTTGGTAGTTTTATTGTCGCATAGTTTCCGTTCTGTAGTACTAATAACATCATTTGCCAAGGCTAATTTATTTGGAAGGAAAACGGTTAATATATGCCGAATAAAAATGCGGGAATATGGATTTCTACCCACTATTAATACTTTATACCTTTCGTTGCTAGTAATGTAAACGTTTTCTTCAGATGTGAAGCGTTGCGAGAATGTATGTGCATTCTAGAAACATTGAAAATGTAGTCCGTCGTTTCATGATAGCTTAGTATGTGGACTACTTGAATCATTCAAGTGGAGCCAACTGTTGGTACATGTTTACAAGCAATGTTATACATGCTAGACAAAAAAGGACAACGTAGTACCGGCTTGGTTATCTAAGCCATGTGATTTACGTAACTCCCTAATGTGTACATTCCTGTCTCGTTGTATTTCCATTGCCCTGTCTCGTAGTATTTCCTTTGTCCTATCTCGTTGTATTTCTTGTGTCCTGTTTCGTTGTATTTCCTTTGTTCTATCTCGTTGTATTTCTTTTGTCCTATTTCGTTGTATTTCCTTTGTCCTACCTCGATGTATTTCTTTTGTCCTATCTCGATTTATTCCTTTGTCCTATCTCATTGTATATCCTTTATCCTATCTCGTTGTATTTCCATTGTCCTATCGTGTTGTATTTCCTTTTTCCTATCTCGTTGTATTTCCTTTGACCTGTTTCGTTGTATATCCTTTGTCCTATCTCGTTGTATTTCTTTTGTACTATCTCGATTTATTTCCTTTGTCCTATCTCGTTGTATTGCCGTAGTCCTATCTCGCTGTATTTCCTGTGTCCTATCTCATTGTATTACCTTTGTCCTATCTCGTTGTATTTCAAATTTCCGATCTCGTTGTATTTCTTTTGTCCCATCTCGATTTATTTCCTTTGTCCTATCGCGTTGTATTTCCTTTATCCTATCTCGCTGTATTTCCTTCATCCTATCTCATTGTATTACCTTTGTCATATCTCGTTGTATTTCCATTTTCCTATCTCGTTGTATTTCATTTGTCCTGTTTCGTTGAATTCCCTTTGTCCTAGCTCGTTGTATTTCCTTTGTCCTGTTTCGTTGTATTTCCTTTGTCCTATCTCGATTATATCCTTGACCTATCTCGTTGTATGTCCTTTGTCCTATCTCGTTGTATTTCCTTTGTCCTATCTCGATTTATTTCCTTTGTCCTATCTCGTTTTATTTCCTTTGTCCTATCTCGTTGTATTTGTTTTGTCCTCTCTCGTTTTATTTCCGTTGTCCTATCTCTTTGTATTTCCTTTGTCCTATCTCGTTGTATTTCCTTTGTCCTATCTCGATTTATTTCCTTTGTCCTATCTCGTTTTATTTCCTTTGTCCTATCTCGTTGTATTTGTTTTGTCCTCTCTCGTTTTATTTCCTTTGTCCTATCTCATTGTATTTCCTTTGTCCTATCTCGTTGTATTTCCTTTGTCCTATCTCGATTTATTTCCTTTGTCCTATCTCGTTTTATTTCCTTTGTCCTATCTCGTTGTATTTCTTTTGTCCTCTCTCGTTGAACTGTCGGTATTACATCAGCGACTATGACATAAAGATAAAACCATTCCCATAATCAATGATTTATTTACATTTCGAATAATTTAGTTTAATCATATTTAATTGCAAAGAATAAATGCTAAACAAATAAAGAAATGAACAAACGAACAAATTTATAAAATAATTTATGTCGTGGCATTGTTTGCACAAGCATTGTAGAAGAGTTATCTTGTGTTGCCCTGTTGCTCTACCACATCGACACTTTAAACTATTTTTAATAATAAACGACACTATATGAACGTCTTAGTATTTATTATTACACTTTTTTCACGACACTCCCGGCGAGCACAAACAAATAAAAATAAACCTACACTGTAGAGTCAACATCTAAACAGCTTTGTTTTTATGCCTTGTTCTCATATCTGCTAAATCATTATTAATCATGTCTATCTCATCCTCTTCTGAATCAATGTTAGATACCTCCACTTCGTCCTCGCTGTCGCTTACTTACTCACAACTACTCTGTGAATTTTCGCAACTGCTTACAGGTTCAGTTATCACTGTATGTCCAACTGTAGAATAACTACTTTCTTTGTCGCTATGTTCCATATCATCAACACTGACGTCATCACTACCCACTATGTCTTCATCACTGACGTTGTAGTTATACATTTTTTCATCGACACTGACGTCATGACTAATGACTTTATCCTCACCATTGACGTCGTAGCTATACATTTGTTCAACAACACTGACGTCATCATACATTAGCTCTAATTTATCAGTATCAAAGTTATTGATGACATATTCTGCTCCACTCACACCACTATCTTTTTCTGCTAACAAATCAAATATATCATCATCATCTGAGCTAACGTCTTCATAATATTGTTCGACACTATCCTTTTTGTTAATACGTTTGGCAAACAACGCTACTTCGCGTGCTTCTATCTTTGAATATTTATGTTTAAACGTGAGATGCCTGTACAGGTAGCTTCTCCTGATAAACCTGGAAGTACATCCGTCTTCTACGCATGTCCAATATTCATTGTTCACATGTCTTTCTTTAACATGCCGAATTAAATTTATCTTGTACAGTTAACTGTTACATCTGTCCATAAGCACACATTCTCAAACTGGAGCTTTAACTGTTCCTGCACACATTTCAAACATCGCACAACAATCAACACTGCCATCAATTCTAACCTGGGAATTGTCATTCCTTTGATTGGAGCTAAACGTGTTTTAGCAAACACAATATCAACTTTAGATCCTTCCTTATTCTCTTGGTGGAGGTACACACACGAATCAAATGCATGTGAGGACGCGTCACAAAAACACAGCAACTTGTATTTTATCTGACTGCTAGTCTTGTTTAAACACCTTGCAATCCTAAAATCTGAAATCCGTTCTACATCCTCGTGCATTGTTAACCACTGCTTTATGATCGTACCATCTTCAACTGGGTCGTCCCAATCTAATGTTTTGCTCCAGAGTTCTTGGAGTAGAAGCTTCCCCCGCAACAAAACAGGACCATAAAACCCCAGTGGATCAAACACTGATGCAATGTACTGCAGTATATCTCTTTTCGTTACTATTCTGTTGTGATTAACCTTCTTCGGTTTTCTAATAGCCAGCCTATCCGCTTCATAATTCCATGTATGACGAAGAACAGGTGTGTCCTTTAATTCTGCTCTGTCTTTCATGGGAATAAACAGGTTGACTTTGTTGCTGTTGGAACGCCATTCACGCAGGTTCATCAAAGCTATATTGAAAATATCCGTTGCTGACTTATACGTTTGTTTGTGCGGCATATGCAGTGTTTACACAGAATGTGTATGTTCGTGGGACATAGACTGTGTTTACAATGGATGTGTATGTGTGTGCGACATAGACGGCGTTTACACAGAGCGTGTATGTGTGTGCGACATGGACGGTGTTTACACAGGGTGTGTATGTTTGTGTGACATAGACTGTGTTTACAAAGGATGCGTATGTTTGTACGACATAGACGGTGTTTACACAGGATGTTTGTATGTTTGTACGACATAGACGGTGTTTACACAGAGTGTGTATGTGTGTGCGACATAGACGGTGTTTACAAAGGATGTGTATGTGTGCGCGACATAGACGGTGTTTACAAAGGATGTGTATGTTGGTGCGACATAGACGGTGTTTACAAAGGATGTGTATCTTTTGCGGAATAGACGGTGTTTACACAAGATGTGTATGTGTGTGCGACATAGACGGTGTTTACACATGGTGTGTATGTGTGTGCGACATAGACGGTGTTTACAAAGGATGTGTATGTTTGTACGACATAGACGGTGTTTACAATGGATGTGTGTGTGTGTGTGCGGCATAGACGGTGTTTACAAAGGATGTGTATGTGTGCGCGACATAGGCGGTGTTTACAATGGATGTGTATGTTGGTGCGACATAGACGGTGTTTACAAAGGATGTGTATGTTGTGTGACATAGACGGTGTTTACACAGGATGTGTATGTGGTGCGACATAGACGGTGTTTACACAGGATGTGTTGTGTGCGACATAGACGGTGGTTTACAATGGATGTGTATGTGGTGCGACATAGACGGTGTTTACAAAGGATGTGTATGTTGGTGCGACATAGACGGTGTTTACAAGGATGTGTTATGTTGGTGTGACATAGACGGTGTTACACAGGATGTGTATGTTGGTGCGACATAGACGGTGTTTACAAAGGATGTGTATGTTTGTGCGGCATAGACGGTGTTTACAAAGGATGTGTATGTGTGTGCGACATAGACGGTGTTTACAAAGGATGTGTATGTTTGTGCGACATAGACGGTGTTTACAAAGGATGTGTATGTGTGTGCGACATAGACGGTGTTTACAAAGGATCTGTATGTGTGTGCGACATAGACGGTGTTTACAAAGGATGTGTATGTTTGTGCGACATAGACGGTATTTACAAAGGATGTGTATGTGTGTGCGACATAGACGGTGTTTACAAAGGATGTGTATGTTTGTGCGACATAGACGGTGTTTACAAAGGATGTGTATGTGCGACATAGACGGTGTTTACAAAGGATGTGTATGTGTGTGCGACATAGACGGTGTTTACAAAGGATGTGTATGTTTGTGCGACATAGACGGTGTTTACAATGGATGTGTATGTTTGTGCGACATAGACGCTGCTTTTACAACTTCCGGTCAGTAATGGCGTAGTCCTGTGTTTACATCAGCAGGTTTAGATTTTGTAGTAATACTGAAGCGAAAATGGTAACACTTATGTGATGATTACTCGGAACATTTGTTTATTGGAACCTGGAAAAGTGAGGTGATGAAATTGACATTTGTTTTAATCCATACGAACCAGTATACTTACCTGTTCCATGCTCCATTGATTTGTCATTGTAAACATTGTACTCTATTCATGTACACGGTAGTACGCCCACCACACACGCTACAGTGATTCAGAAGTATACTGCGCTACATAGATAGCGTACCACATATTGAGAGATAATCCTGTTACACCAGCAGCAGGAACGGTAAAAAAACGAGGAGCATCATCTCCGTTGGACCAACTTGATTTAAAGAAAACTAGAACACTAACATCATCTGAAGAGCCCGGTTGCTCATTTAATATGTCTGAAAATGAGTTACACGTAGCTGATCAGACAAGTCCAACGATCCGTATCGGTGATGAACAAATGATTGAAATAGCCCAACTACTCAAAGGAACATTCCAATCCCAACTTGAAGACATGATTTCAAAAATAGTAAGTGGTGTGGTCGGCGGCTTGCAAGAACAAATTATCGACCTCCAAAAAGAGGATACTATTCTCAAAGACAAGGTGTCCAACCTAGAAAAACGGGTAGAAATTCTAGAAACCATGGAAGACAATGCAAACCAGTATAGCCGCCGCAACTGTCTCCACGTTTCCGGCCTTGTGGAGTCCGAGGGTGAAAACACGGACGATGTTATTTTAAAACTTGTGAATGACATGACGGTAAACATCAAGCTTGACGAGATTAACCGCACACACCGACTAGGGAAAAAACCTGAGTCGTTCAACATTGCATCCTCTCGACCAAGGGATATAATAATTAAGTTCTCGACAAATAATGTACAAAAGGCGCACATCCCTTCGAGATATTGGGAAGTATAGACATACATATATCAACGAAGTGTTGACCAAGAAACGTGGTGAATTGTTCTACAACGCTCGGCTCCTCGTCAGGAATAAAGCCGTCACGAACGCGTGGACCTCCGACATATTCATCTTCATTGAAAAACACAACGAATACATCCACCGTTTTGAAGCATTAAGTGAATTTGTATAAAGTTCAAGTCTACACTGTAACTTTTCCCGCTGAGTATAACATTATACCGTACTGTCCAGTGACCTGTATCGACCGATTGAATGTAATTGCAACGCTTCCACTCTGTCTCAACAATGATCATACCATATATGGATACTGGATTAGATGGTTTACCTGCCAGATTGTCTCCTTTGGTGAACATGGTATACAATGTACCATATCGCAATACTGCTTGTAACATTTATTGAAAAAATCTAAATTTAATTACGTTAACCTGTATTAATAGTGTGCCACATGATTTAAAATTCCCATACTGGTATGGTTGCGTTAGTCTATGTTAACTTATCATGACACATGATTTGCAACGTGCATACTGGTATAATTACGTTAACCGATACTATTATGACATGTGATTTAAAATGCCCATACAATGTACTTGTATTGTTGCGTTAACCTGTATTGTTATGACATGTGATTTAAAATGCCCATACTTGTATTGTTGCGTTAACCTGTATTGTTATGACATGTGATTTAAAATGCCCATACTTGTATTGTTGCGTTAACCTGTATTATTATGACATGTGATTTAAAATGCCCATACTTGTATTGTTGCGTTAACCTGTATTGTTATGACATGTGATTTAAAATGCCCATACTTGTATTGTTGCGTTAACCTGTATTGTTATGACATGTGATTTAAAATGCCCATACTTGTATTGTTGCGTTAACCTGTATTATTATGACATGTGATTTAAAATGTTCATACTGGTATGGTTGCGTTAACCTGTATTATTATGACATGTGATTTAAAATGTTCATACTGGTATGGTTGCGTTAACCTGTATTATTATGACATGTGATTTAATGTGTTCATACTGGTATGGTTACGTTAACCTATATTATTATGACATGTGATTTAATGTGTTTATACTGGTATGGTTGCGTTAACCTGTATTATTATGACACGCGATTTAATGTGTTCATACTGGTATGGTTGCCTTAGCCTGTATTACTATGACACGTGTTTTGAAATGCACATACTGGTATGGATACGTTAGGATGTATTATTATGGCATTTGATTTAAAATGTGCATACTGGTATTGTTGCGTTAGCCTGTATTATTATGACATGTGGTTTAGCATGCGCAGACTGGTGTGGTTGCGTTGGGCTGTATTGTTGTGACATGTGATTTAAAATGTGCATACTGGTATGGTTACCTTGACCTGTATTACTATGACACGTGTTTTGAAATGCACATACTGGTATGGTTGCATTAGCCTGTATTACTATGACACGTGTTTTGAAATGCACATACTGGTATGGTTGCATTAGCCTGTATTACTATGACACGTGTTTTGAAATGCACATACTGGTATGGTTGCATTAGCCTGTATTACTATGACACGTGTTTTGAAATGCACATACTGGTATGGTTGCATTAGCCTGTATTACTATGACACGTGTTTTGAAATGCACATACTGGTATGGTTGCATTAGCCTCTATTACTATGACACGTGTTTTGAAATGCACATACTGGTATGGTTGCATTAGCCTCTATTACTATGACACGTGTTTTGGAATGCACATACTGGTATGGTTGCATTAGCCTGTATTACTATGACACGTGTTTTGAAATGCACATACTGGTATGGTTGCATTAGCCTGTATTACTATGACACGTGTTTTGAAATGCACATACTGGTATGGTTGCATTAGCCTCTATTACTATGACACGTGTTTTGAAATGCACATACTGGTATGGTTGCATTAGCCTGTATTACTATGACACGTGTTTTGGAATGCACATACTGGTATGATTGCATTAGCCTGTATTACTATGACACGTGTTTTGAAATGCACATACTGGTGTGGATACGTTATGATGTATTATTATGACACGTGTTTTGAAATGCACATACTGGTATGGTTGCATTAGCCTGTATTACTATGACACGTGTTTTGGAATGCACATACTGGTATGATTGCATTAGCCTGTATTACTATGACACGTGTTTTGAAATGCACATACTGGTGTGGATACGTTATGATGTATTATTATGACACGTGTTTTGAAATGCACATACTGGTATGGCTACGTTAGGATGTATTATTATGACATATGATTTAAAATGTGCATGCTGGTATTGTTGCGTTAACCTGTATTATTATGACATTTGATTTAAAATGTGCATGCTGGTATTGTTGCGTTAACCTGTATTATTATGACATTTGATTTAAAATGTGCATACTGGTATGGCTACGTTAACTAATATTATTATGTCAGGTGATTAAAAATGACATTGATGAGGGGCCACACATGGAAATAGATGTGAACGTACATATTCATTATCTATTGTGCTGCCAGTGGCGGCCTCTCTGTTTGTTTGATTAACTACTCTCTCTGACTTCCATTGAAATAATGCCGACGAATTATTATAGTAGCCGGAGCGGGGCCGGAGTGTTTATGCCCGGACATAGCTATAGATGTAACCTTCCCAGTATGAGGTCATTGATACCGTGCATGCTTTCTTGTACTTCAACTGTAGCACAAATTTCATATTTTAATATAACTCCTTTTTATATATAACGTAAGTCCGTTCTATATTCATGATGTAGTAACTTGTGAAATAGCTTTCATTGTTTCCACCAATTTCGTTAAGATTGCAATAATCTTCAACTGCACATATTGCTCCTTGCTCATTCATAAGCTATATGTGCACATAGCTATTTAATCTTATATACAATGTACATATTAGAATAACTACGTTAACATTTTTAAACCTGCTGATTGCTGTTTAACATCTCCAATGTTTATATTGAGTGTCGTATTATTCTTTGTCACACACGGTGGTGGGTCTCGATGCGGATTGACCTTCCATGGCCTCATTACTTTGTCACACACGGTGGTGGGTCTCGATGCGGATTGACATTCCATGGCCTCATTACTTTGTCACACACGGTGGTGGGTCTCGATGCGGATTGACCTTCCATGGCCTCATTACTTTGTCACACACGGTGGTGGGTCTCGATGCGGATTGACCTTCCATGGCCTCATTACTTTGTCACACACGGTGGTGGGTCTCGATGCGGATTGACCTTCCATGGCCTCATTACTTTGTCATCGTTAATAGACCGCCAGTCAGAACGTTATCATCCGCCGTAGTTTTCATTATGTATATTGGACACTGTTCTAGCCGTCTTATTACCCATACACTGGACACATATATAGTGTTTGCCATCATCTTTATTACCAACATTCATGTGTCACTTTACTTAGCATCCCTCAACAATACTCGCTCAGGAGATATAGAGACAAATCCAGGTCCAACAACTGATCAGTCGGATACGCTCTCAGAGTCTTATCTTACCATACCAACAATGGTCTTAGTATCATGCATATTAATATTCAAAGTTTCCGTCCCAAGCTCGATATTCTTTCTGTCGAAGCACAGCCATACGATATACTCGTCTTTACAGAAACGTGGCTTTCCGCTTGTGTATCTGATTCCGAACTTCACATTCCAAATTTTAATCAACCGTTTCGATGTGACAGGAAGGACAGGGTTGGAGGAGGTGTAGCCATCTATGTGAGGGATAGTTTGCATGCCACAAATCGCCAGGATCTGCATGTAAACGGTCTAGAGGCTCTTTGGTTGGAGATTCATGTAAGCCAGCGTACACTTCTAGTCGGTGGCCTCTACCGTCCCCCCGATGCAAACAACAACCAATGGCTCCTGCTAGAGCAGAGTGTTGACCAAGATTTTCATCAACGCTGCGATAATATTATAGTAACAGGCGACTTCAACATTAACATTAGTCATTCCTCTTCAAATAAAATGTCCCGTCTCATTTCTTCGTACAATGCTAATCAGCTAATATCGACCCCAACACATTTCACAGAACATTCTCAGTCCCTAATCGACCTGATATGTGTTCGCAACAACCAACAAGTCCTCTCCAGTTTTGTGTCTGACCCTTTCGTGCCAGACCTTATCCGTTACCATTGTCCAGTAGTAGTTGTCCTTAATTTCTCAAAACCCACATCTAGCAATTTTCGACGCCGCATCTGGTTATACGACAACGGCGACTATAACAAGTTTACCGACAAACTACGTTCAACAGATTGGAACATTATCATAGATGACGTTAATTTGGAACAAATCGCTGAAAATATTACAGCTTCCATACTCCAAGCAGCAACAGAGAGCATCCCCAACAAAACAGTAACCATTCGGCCATGTGACGTTCCATGGATCACCAGCGAGGTGAGACAATCCACCAAGAAACGTAACAGAGTCCATCAGAAAGCCAAGTGTCTAAAAACATCACCACCGCTCTAATCAGAAAGACAAAAGATACTCACCTACACAACATAATCGACAGGATGAACTCATCTTCCATTCCAGTTAAAGAGTGGTTCAAACTGTCGAAACAACTCTCAAACAACACTAAATCTTCTGGCATCCCTACCCTTTTTAACAACGGAGTCGAAGCGACGTCCAATGAGGATAAAGCTGAGCTTCTTAATACCTTCTTCTGTGAGCAATCCTCAATAGACAACCAAAATGAGAACCCACCACCCATCACACCAATGACACCATCCACTCTGTCACATATCAGCATAACACATCAGGATGTTAGAGACGCGATCTCTCTCATCAACCCATCGAAGGCTAGCGGGCCAGACTTGGTTAGTCCTAGACTCATTAAGGAAGGTACCAACGAGCTCGCTGTACCACTCTCTGTCTACTTCACCAAGCTACTTACGAAATCCACATTTCCCTCTCATTGGAAACTAGCCAACACATGCCCTATATTTAACAAATCTGATCCATCGAAACCCTCAAACTATCGCCCTATCTCTCTACTCAGGTGCCTGGGTAAACTTATGGAACGCTGCGTACATAAGCACCTCTACAACTATGTCACGGATAATAGTCTATTGACACCGAACCAGTCTGGTTTCATCAAGGGTGATTCCACTGTCAACCAAATGACCTTCCTTTACAATGACATATCTCAGGCAATGGACGATGGTAAGGAAGTGCGAGCGGTCTTCTGCGACATTTCTAAGGTGTTTGACCGGGTATGGCACCGTGGTCGGCCTAGCAAACTGTCTTCTCTCGGCATCACAGGTTCTCTTCTAAACTGGTTCGCATCTTACTTGTCTTCAAGAAATCAACGTGTTGTTATTGCAAATTCATCCTCGCAATGGTCTTCTATTAATGCTGGAGTTCCACAGGGATCGAGTTTAGGTCCACCACTCTACCTCATTTACATTAACGACATCGTTGCTGACATTAATGCCAATATACGTCTTTTCGCTGATGACACAAGTATTTACATCATCGTTGACGATCCAGCCAATGCAGCTGCCGTCCTCAACAACAACCTTTCTCGTATCCATTCCTGGTCCAAATTGTGGCTAGTTACATTCAACCCTGCAAAAACCAAATCCATGATTTTCTCACGTAAGCGAAACAAGCCCAACCATCCAGATGTCTTCATGAATAGCATTCCCATTACCCAAACTAGAACTCACTTGGTCTAATCATTTCAGATGGAATGATCATATGTCTGAGCTTCTTAACAAGTCTTGGCAGCGCATCGGAATTCTCAGATCATTAAAATTCCTTCTTACCCGTTTCTGTCTAGAGCGCATGTATCTTGCCTACATTCGACCTCTTCTAGAATACGGTAACGTCGTGTGGGACAGCTGCAGTAATGACTTGATAAACTCTCTTTTGTCGGACCTGTCCTGGGATACCCTAGCCAAAAGACGCAGCAATCACAAGCTCACCATCTTCTACAAAATGAAGACTGGTCGTTGTCCCTATTACCTCTCCAATCTCATTCCAGAACAAGCTGACCAATTATATAACCTTCGACACGTACCCGCGGTTCAACCTATAGCTGCACATACCCAATCCCATGCTTCTACATTTCTTCCATCAACTATTCTAATATGGATCGCACTGCCAAACGAGACATGGAACGCCGATACAGTAGCAACCTTCAAATAAATGTTAAGTAAAAACTGGAAAAGACAATCCCCGTTATACAATGTTGGATCAAGAAGGAATCAGATACTCCACACCCGACTACGACTAGGATGTAGTTCTTTGTGCTACGACCTTCACAGGAAAAAAATATCATCGACTCTCCATTGTGCGCATGCGGGTCTATCGAATCAGTCACTTACTTCCTTCTGCATTGCCCAAGGTACAATCATCAACGTCAACAACACCTATCTAACATTCCATGTGCTGCCACACTCAACAATCTCATGATTGGTGATGCACATCTCACTACACACTGTAACGCAACACTTTACCTGAATGTCGAGAGCTATATTGCAGCAGCAAAACGTTTCGATACCTAGGTGAACGTGGGGGTTCTCTCCGTTTTGGTCCCGGCCCGTCGTGTGACAATACCAGATTCTTTTTTGATAGTTTACATATTTGGATCTAACGTTTCCTTATTGTTACATTAAAATTACAATAACACGATGCTGTAAATATATGCGGACGTTTAGCAAAATCAAGTCCAAACATGTGCCACTGCTGTTAAGTATTCAATAGTTTCTCTACAATTTATATATACTGAACACATAAATTCGCCATTACTATTCGCCAAGCAATTTGTACCATTTAAACGTACTCCAACATGGGAAGGGATTCATATAAGCTTTAAGCTTGTTTCTCGACCAATATCGTTTCGAATGTATAAACATTGTGTTTATATATGTATATATGCATTTGACCCGAATAAAATATGTTTAAACTAAAAGGGTGTGTATGTTGGTGCGGCATAGACGGTGTTTACAAAGGATGTGTATGTGTGTGCGACATAGACGGTGTTTTCAAAGGATGTGTATGTATGTGCGACATAGACGATGTTTACAAAGGGTGTGTATGTTGGTGCGGCATAGACGGTGTTTACACAGGGCGTGTATGTTTGTGCGGCATAGACGGTGTTTACAAAGGATGTGTATGTGTGTGTGGCATAGACGGTGTTTACAAAGGATGTGTATGTGTGTGCGACATAGACGGTGTTTACAAAGGATGTGTATGTGTGTGCGACATAGACGGTGTTTACAAAGGATGTGTATGTTTGTACGACATAGACGGTGTTTACACAGGATGTGTATGTTTGTACGACATAGACGGTGTTTACAAAGGATGTGTATGTTTGTGCGACATAGACGGTGTTTACACAGGATGTGTATGTGTGTGCGACATAGACGGTGTTTACACAGGATGTGTATGTGTGTGCGACATAGACGGTGTTTACAAAGAATGTGTATGTTTGTGCGACAGAGACGGTGTTTACACAGGGTGTGTATGTTGGTGCTACATAGACGGTATTTACAAAGGATGTGTATGTGTGTGCGACATAGACGGTGTTTACAAAGGATGTATATGTTTGTGCGACATAGACGGTGTTTAAAAAGGATGTGTATGTTTGTACAACAAAGATGGTGTTTACAAAGGATGTGTATATATGTGCAGCATAGACGGTGTTTTACACAGGATGTGTATGTGTGTCCGACATAGACGGTATTTACAATGGATCTGTATGTTTGTGCGACATAGACGCTGCTTTTACAACTTCCGGTCAGTAATGGCGTAGTCCTGTTTTACATCAGCAGGTTTAGATTTTGTAGTAATACTGAAGCGAAAATGGTAACACTTATGTGATGATTACTCGGAACATTTGTTTATTGGAACCTGGAAAAGTGAGGTGATGAAATTGACATTTGTTTTAATCCATACGAACCAGTATACTTACCTGTTCCATGCTCCATTGATTTGTCATTGTAAACATTGTACTCTATTCATGTACACGGTAGTACGCCCACCACACACGCTACAGTGATTCAGAAGTATACTGCGCTACATAGATAGCGTACCACATATTGAGAGATAATCCTGTTACACCAGCAGCAGGAACGGTAAAAAAACGAGGAGCATCATCTCCGTTGGACCAACTTGATTTAAAGAAAACTAGAACACTAACATCATCTGAAGAGCCCGTTGCTCATTTAATATGTCTGAAAATGAGTTACACGTAGCTGATCAGACAAGTCCAACGATCCGTATCGGTGATGAACAAATGATTGAAATAGCCCAACTACTCAAAGGAACATTCCAATCCCAACTTGAAGACATGATTTCAAAAATAGTAAGTGGTGTGGTCGGCGGCTTGCAAGAACAAATTATCGACCTCCAAAAAGAGGATACTATTCTCAAAGACAAGGTGTCCAACCTAGAAAAACGGGTAGAAATTCTAGAAACCATGGAAGACAATGCAAACCAGTATAGCCGCCGCAACTGTCTCCACGTTTCCGGCCTTGTGGAGTCCGAGGGTGAAAACACGGACGATGTTATTTTAAAACTTGTGAATGACATGACGGTAAACATCAAGCTTGACGAGATTAACCGCACACACCGACTAGGGAAAAAACCTGAGTCGTTCAACATTGCATCCTCTCGACCAAGGGATATAATAATTAAGTTCTCGACAAATAATGTACAAAAGGCGCACATCCCTTCGAGATATTGGGAAGTATAGACATACATATATCAACGAAGTGTTGACCAAGAAACGTGGTGAATTGTTCTAAAACGCTCGGCTCCTCGTCAGGAATAAAGCCGTCACGAACGCGTGGACCTCCGACATATTCATCTTCATTGAAAAACACAACGAATACATCCACCGTTTTGAAGCATTAAGTGAATTTGTATAAAGTTCAAGTCTACACTGTAACTTTTCCCGCTGAGTATAACATTATACCGTACTGTCCAGTGACCTGTATCGACCGATTGAATGTAATTGCAACGCTTCCACTCTGTCTCAACAATGATCATACCATATATGGATACTGGATTAGATGGTTTACCTGCCAGATTGTCTCCTTTGGTGAACATGGTATACAATGTACCATATCGCAATACTGCTTGTAACATGTATTGAAAAAATCTAAATTTAATTACGTTAACTGTATTAATAGTGTGCCACATGATTTAAATTCCCATACTGGTATGGTTGCGTTAGTCTATGTTAACTTATCATGACACATGATTTGCAACGTGCATACTGGTATAATTACGTTAACCGATACTATTATGACATGTGATTTAAAATGCCCATACTTGTATTGTTGCGTTAACTGTATTGTTATGGACATGTGATTTAAAATGCCCATACTTGTATTGTTGCGTTAACCTGTATTATTATGACATGTGATTTAAAATGCCATACTTGTATTGTTGCGTTAACCTGTATTTTATGACATGTGATTTAAAATGCCCATACTTGTATTGTTGCGTTAACCTGTATTGTTATGACATGTGATTTAAAATGCCCATACTTGTATTGTTGCGTTAACCTGTATTATTATGACATGTGATTTAAAATGCCCATACTTGTATTGTTGCGTTAACCTGTATTGTTATGACATGTGATTTAAAATGCCCATACTTGTATTGTGCGTTAACCTGTATTGTTATGACATGTGATTTAAAATGCCCATACTTGTATTGTTGCGTTAACCTGTATTATTATGGCATGTGATTTAAAATGTTCATACAATGTACTTGTATGGTTGCGTTAACCTGTATTATTGTGACATGTGATTTAAAATGTTCATACAATGTACTGGTATGGTTACGTTAACCTGTATTATTATGACATGTGATTTAATGTGTTCTACTGGAATGGTTACGTTAACCTATATTATTATGACATGTGATTTAATGTGTTATACTGGTATGGTTGCGTTAACCTGTATTATTATGACACGCGATTTAATGTGTTCATACTGGTATGGTTGCCTTAGCCTGTATTACTATGACACGTGTTTTGAAATGCACATACTAGTATGAATACGTTAGGATGTATTATTATGGCATTTGATTTAAAATGTACATACTCGTATTGTTGCGTTAGCCTGTATTATTATGACATGTGGTTTAGCATGCGCAGACTGGTGTGGTTGCGTTGGGCTGTATTGTTGTGACATGTGATTTAAAATGTGCATACTGGTATGGTTACCTTGACCTGTATTACTATGACACGTGTTTTGAAATGCACATACTGGTATGGTTGCATTAGCCTCTATTACTATGACACGTGTTTTGAAATGCACATACTGGTATGGTTGCATTAGCCTCTATTACTATGACACGTGTTTTGGAATGCACATACTGGTATGGTTGCATTAGCCTGTATTACTATGACACGTGTTTTGAAATGCACATACTGGTATGGTTGCATTAGCCTGTATTACTATGACACGTGTTTTGAAATGCACATACTGGTATGGTTGCATTAGCCTCTATTACTATGACACGTGTTTTGAAATGCACATACTGGTATGGTTGCATTAGCCTCTATTACTATGACACGTGTTTTGGAATGCACATACTGGTATGGTTGCATTAGCCTGTATTACTATGACACGTGTTTTGAAATGCACATACTGGTATGGTTGCATAGCCTGTATTACTATGACACGTGTTTTGAAATGCACATACTGGTATGGTTGCATTAGCCTCTATTACTATGACACGTGTTTTGAAATGCACATACTGGTATGGTTGCATTAGCCTGTATTACTATGACACGTGTTTTGGAATGCACATACTGGTATGATTGCATTAGCCTGTATTACTATGACACGTGTTTTGAAATGCACATACTGGTGTGGATACGTTATGATGTATTATTATGACACGTGTTTTGAAATGCACATACTGGTATGGTTGCATTAGCCTGTATTACTATGACACGTGTTTTGGAATGCACATACTGGTATGATTGCATTAGCCTGTATTACTATGACACGTGTTTTGAAATGCACATACTGGTGTGGATACGTTATGATGTATTATTATGACACGTGTTTTGAAATGCACATACTGGTATGGCTACGTTAGGATGTATTATTATGACATATGATTTAAAATGTGCATGCTGGTATTGTTGCGTTAACCTGTATTATTATGACATTTGATTTAAAATGTGCATGCTGGTATTGTTGCGTTAACCTGTATTATTATGACATTTGATTTAAAATGTGCATACTGGTATGGCTACGTAACTAATATTATTATGTCAGGTGATTAAAAATGACATTGATGAGGGGCCACACATGGAAATAGATGTGAACGTACATATTCATTATCTATTGTGCTGCCAGTGGCGGCCTCTCTGTTTGTTTGATTAACTACTCTCTCTGACTTCCATTGAAATAATGCCGACGAATTATTATAGTAGCCGGAGCGGGGCCGGAGTGTTTATGCCCGGACATAGCTATAGATGTAACCTTCCCAGTATGAGGTCATTGATACCGTGCATGCTTTCTTGTACTTCAACTGTAGCACAAATTTCATATTTTAATATAACTCCTTTTTATATAACGTAAGTCCGTTCTATATTCATGATGTAGTAACTTGTGAAATAGCTTTCATTGTTTCCACCAATTTCGTTAAGATTGCAATAATCTTCAACTGCACATATTGCTCCTTGCTCATTCATAAGCTATATGTGCACATAGCTATTTAATCTTATATACAATGTACATATTAGAATAACTACGTTAACATTTTTAAACCTGCTGATTGCTGTTTAACATCTCCAATGTTTATATTGAGTGTCGTATTATTCTTTGTCACACACGGTGGTGGGTCTCGATGCGGATTGACCTTCCATGGCCTCATTACTTTGTCACACACGGTGGTGGGTCTCGATGCGGATTGACCTTCCATGGCCTCATTACTTTGTCACACACGGTGGTGGGTCTCGATGCGGATTGACCTTCCATGGCCTCATTACTTTGTCACACACGGTGGTGGGTCTCGATGCGGATTGACCTTCCATGGCCTCATTACTTTGTCACACACGGTGGTGGGTCTCGATGCGGATTGACCTTCCATGGCCTCATTACTTTGTCATCGTTAATAGACCGCCAGTCAGAACGTTATCATCCGCCGTAGTTTTCATTATGTATATTGGACACTGTTCTAGCCGTCTTATTACCCATACACTGGACACATATATAGTGTTTGCCATCATCTTTATTACCAACATTCATGTGTCACTTTACTTAGCATCCCTCAACAATACTCGCTCAGGAGATATAGAGACAAATCCAGGTCCAACAACTGATCAGTCGGATACGCTCTCAGAGTCTTATCTTACCATACCAACAATGGTCTTAGTATCATGCATATTAATATTCAAAGTTTCCGTCCCAAGCTCGATATTCTTTCTGTCGAAGCACAGCCATACGATATACTCGTCTTTACAGAAACGTGGCTTTCCGCTTGTGTATCTGATTCCGAACTTCACATTCCAATTTTAATCAACCGTTTCGATGTGACAGGAAGGACAGGGTTGGAGGAGGTGTAGCCATCTATGTGAGGGATAGTTTGCATGCCACAAATCGCCAGGATCTGCATGTAAACGGTCTAGAGGCTCTTTGGTTGGAGATTCATGTAAGCCAGCGTACACTTCTAGTCGGTGGCCTCTACCGTCCCCCCGATGCAAACAACAACCAATGGCTCCTGCTAGAGCAGAGTGTTGACCAAGATTTTCATCAACGCTGCGATAATATTATAGTAACAGGCGACTTCAACATTAACATTAGTCATTCCTCTTCAAATAAAATGTCCCGTCTCATTTCTTCGTACAATGCTAATCAGCTAATATCGACCCCAACACATTTCACAGAACATTCTCAGTCCCTAATCGACCTGATATGTGTTCGCAACAACCAACAAGTCCTCTCCAGTTTTGTGTCTGACCCTTTCGTGCCAGACCTTATCCGTTACCATTGTCCAGTAGTAGTTGTCCTTAATTTCTCAAAACCCACATCTAGCAATTTTCGACGCCGCATCTGGTTATACGACAACGGCGACTATAACAAGTTTACCGACAAACTACGTTCAACAGATTGGAACATTATCATAGATGACGTTAATTTGGAACAAATCGCTGAAAATATTACAGCTTCCATACTCCAAGCAGCAACAGAGAGCATCCCCAACAAAACAGTAACCATTCGGCCATGTGACGTTCCATGGATCACCAGCGAGGTGAGACAATCCACCAAGAAACGTAACAGAGTCCATCAGAAAGCCAAGTGTCTAAAAACATCACCACCGCTCTAATCAGAAAGACAAAAGATACTCACCTACACAACATAATCGACAGGATGAACTCATCTTCCATTCCAGTTAAAGAGTGGTTCAAACTGTCGAAACAACTCTCAAACAACACTAAATCTTCTGGCATCCCTACCCTTTTTAACAACGGAGTCGAAGCGACGTCCAATGAGGATAAAGCTGAGCTTCTTAATACCTTCTTCTGTGAGCAATCCTCAATAGACAACCAAAATGAGAACCCACCACCCATCACACCAATGACACCATCCACTCTGTCACATATCAGCATAACACATCAGGATGTTAGAGACGCGATCTCTCTCATCAACCCATCGAAGGCTAGCGGGCCAGACTTGGTTAGTCCTAGACTCATTAAGGAAGGTACCAACGAGCTCGCTGTACCACTCTCTGTCTACTTCACCAAGCTACTTACGAAATCCACATTTCCCTCTCATTGGAAACTAGCCAACACATGCCCTATATTTAACAAATCTGATCCATCGAAACCCTCAAACTATCGCCCTATCTCTCTACTCAGGTGCCTGGGTAAACTTATGGAACGCTGCGTACATAAGCACCTCTACAACTATGTCACGGATAATAGTCTATTGACACCGAACCAGTCTGGTTTCATCAAGGGTGATTCCACTGTCAACCAAATGACCTTCCTTTACAATGACATATCTCAGGCAATGGACGATGGTAAGGAAGTGCGAGCGGTCTTCTGCGACATTTCTAAGGTGTTTGACCGGGTATGGCACCGTGGTCGGCCTAGCAAACTGTCTTCTCTCGGCATCACAGGTTCTCTTCTAAACTGGTTCGCATCTTACTTGTCTTCAAGAAATCAACGTGTTGTTATTGCAAATTCATCCTCGCAATGGTCTTCTATTAATGCTGGAGTTCCACAGGGATCGAGTTTAGGTCCACCACTCTACCTCATTTACATTAACGACATCGTTGCTGACATTAATGCCAATATACGTCTTTTCGCTGATGACACAAGTATTTACATCATCGTTGACGATCCAGCCAATGCAGCTGCCGTCCTCAACAACAACCTTTCTCGTATCCATTCCTGGTCCAAATTGTGGCTAGTTACATTCAACCCTGCAAAAACCAAATCCATGATTTTCTCACGTAAGCGAAACAAGCCCAACCATCCAGATGTCTTCATGAATAGCATTCCCATTACCCAAACTAGAACTCACTTGGTCTAATCATTTCAGATGGAATGATCATATGTCTGAGCTTCTTAACAAGTCTTGGCAGCGCATCGGAATTCTCAGATCATTAAAATTCCTTCTTACCCGTTTCTGTCTAGAGCGCATGTATCTTGCCTACATTCGACCTCTTCTAGAATACGGTAACGTCGTGTGGGACAGCTGCAGTAATGACTTGATAAACTCTCTTTTGTCGGACCTGTCCTGGGATACCCTAGCCAAAAGACGCAGCAATCACAAGCTCACCATCTTCTACAAAATGAAGACTGGTCGTTGTCCCTATTACCTCTCCAATCTCATTCCAGAACAAGCTGACCAATTATATAACCTTCGACACGTACCCGCGGTTCAACCTATAGCTGCACATACCCAATCCCATGCTTCTACATTTCTTCCATCAACTATTCTAATATGGATCGCACTGCCAAACGAGACATGGAACGCCGATACAGTAGCAACCTTCAAATAAATGTTAAGTAAAAACTGGAAAAGACAATCCCCGTTATACAATGTTGGATCAAGAAGGAATCAGATACTCCACACCCGACTACGACTAGGATGTAGTTCTTTGTGCTACGACCTTCACAGGAAAAAAATATCATCGACTCTCCATTGTGCGCATGCGGGTCTATCGAATCAGTCACTTACTTCCTTCTGCATTGCCCAAGGTACAATCATCAACGTCAACAACACCTATCTAACATTCCATGTGCTGCCACACTCAACAATCTCATGATTGGTGATGCACATCTCACTACACACTGTAACGCAACACTTTACCTGAATGTCGAGAGCTATATTGCAGCAGCAAAACGTTTCGATACCTAGGTGAACGTGGGGGTTCTCTCCGTTTTGGTCCCGGCCCGTCGTGTGACAATACCAGATTCTTTTTGATAGTTTACATATTGGATCTAACGTTTCCTTATTGTTACATTAAAATTACAATAACACGATGCTGTAAATATATGCGGACGTTTAGCAAAATCAAGTCCAAACATGTGCCACTGCTGTTAAGTATTCAATAGTTTCTCTACAATTTATATATACTGAACACATAAATTCGCCATTACTATTCGCCAAGCAATTTGTACCATTTAAACGTACTCCAACATGGGAAGGGATTCATATAAGCTTTAAGCTTGTTTCTCGACCAATATCGTTTCGAATGTATAAACATTGTGTTTATATATGTTATATGCATTTGACCCGAATAAAATATGTTTAAACTAAAAGGGTGTGTATGTTGGTGCGGCATAGACGGTGTTTACAAAGGATGTGTGTGTGTGTGCGACATAGACGACGGTGTTTACAAAGGATGTGTATGTGTGTGCGATAATGACGGTATTTACAAAGGATGTGTATGTTGGTGCGACATAGACGGTGTTTACACAGGATGTGTGTGTGTGCGACATAGACGGTGTTTACAATGTATGTGTATGTGTGTGCGACACAGACGGTGTTTACAATGGATGTGTATGTTTGTACGTCATAGACGGTGTTTACACAGGATGTGTATGTGTGTACGTCATAGACGGTGTTTACACAGGATGTGTATGTTTGTACGTCATAGACGGTGTTTACACAGGATGTGTGTGTGCGGCATAGACGGTGTTTACACAGGATGTGTATGTTGGTGCGACATAGACTGCGTTTACACAGGATGTGTATATTTGTACGTCATAGACGGTGTTTACAAAGGATGTGTATGTTTTTGCGACAAAGACGCTGTTTACAAAGGATGTGTATGTGTGTGGGACATAGACGGTGTTTACAAAAGATGTGTATGTTTGTGCAGCATAGACGGTGTTTACATAGGATGTGTATATGCGTGCTGCATAAACGGTGTTTACACAGGATGTGTATGTGTGTGCGACATAGACGGTGTTTACACAGGATGTGTATGTGTGTGCGACATAGACGGTGTTTACACAGGATGTGTATGTGTGTGCGACATAGACGGTGTTTACACAGGATGTGTATGTGTGTGCGACATAGACGGTGTTTACAAAGGATGTGTTTGTTGGTGCGACATAGACGGTGTTTACACAAGGTGTGTATGTGTGTGCGACATAGACGGTGTTTACACAAGGTGTGTATGTTGGTGCGACATAGACGGTGTTTACACAGGATGTTTGTATGTGTGTGAGACATAGACGGTGTTTACACAGGATGTGTATGTGTGTGCGACATAGACGGTGTTTACAAAGGGTGTGTTTGTTGGTGCGACATAGACGGTGTTTACACAGGATGTTTGTGTGTGCGACAGAAACGGTGTTTACAAAGGGTGTGTATGTTGGTGCGACATAGACGGTGTTTACACAGGATGTTTGTGTGTGCGACATAGACGGTGTTTACAAAGGATGTGTATGTTGGTGCGACATAGACGGTGTTTACACAGGATGTTTGTGTGTGCGACAGAAACGGTGTTTACAAAGGGTGTGTATGTTGGTGCGACATAGACGGTGTTTACACAGGATGTTTGTGTGTGCGACATAGACGGTGTTTACAATGTATGTGTATGTTTGTACGTCATAGACGGTGTTTACACAGGATGTGTATGTTTGTACGACATAGACGGTGTTTACAATGGATGTGTATGTTTGTACGTCATAGACGGTGTTTACACAGGATGTGTATGTTTGTACGACATAGACGGTGTTTACACAGGATATGTATGTTTGTGCGGCATAGACGGTGTTTACACAGGATGTGTATGTTGGTGCGACATATACGGTGTTTACACAGGATGTGTATGTTGGTGCGACATAGACTGCGTTTACACAGGATGTGTATGTTTGTACGTCATAGACTGCGTTTACACAGGATGTGTATGTTTGTACGTCATAGACTGCGTTTACACAGGATGTGTATGTTTGTGCGACAAAGACGCTGTTTACAAAGGATGTGTATGTTTGTGCGACAAAGACGCTGTTTACAAAGGATGTGTATGTTGGTGCGACATAGACGGTGTTTACACAGGGGGTGTATATTGGTGCGACATAGATGGTGTTTACACAGGGTGTGTATGTTGGTGCGACATAGACGGTGTTTACACAGGGTGTGTATGTTGGTGCGACATAGACGGTGTTTACACAGGGTGTGTACGTTGGTGCGACATAGACGGTGTTTACACAGGGTGTGTATGTGTGTGCGACATAGACAGTGTTTACACAGGGTGTGTATGTGTGTGCGACATAGACGGTCGTTTACACAGGATGTGTATGTGTGTGCGACATAGACGGTGTTTACAAAGGATGTGTATGTTTGTACGACATAGACGGTGTTTACAAAGGATGTGTATGTTTGTGCGACATAGACGGTGTTTACACAAGATGTGTATGTGTGTGCGACATAGACGGTGTTTACACAGGATGTGTATGTTTGTGCGACATAGACGGTGTTTACACAGGATGTGTATGTGTGTGCGACATTGACGGTGTTTACAAAGGATGTGTATGTGTGTGCGACATAGACGGTGTTTACACAGGATGTGTATGTTTGTACGACATAGACGGTGTTTACAAAGGATGTGTATGTGTGTGCGACATAGACGGTGTTTACAAAGGATGTGTATGTGTGTGCGACATAGACGGTGTTTACAAAGGATGTGTATGTTTGTGCGGCATAGACGGTGTGTGTGTGTGTGTGTGTGTGTGTGTGTGTGTGTGTGTGTGTGTGTATGTGTGTGTGTGTGTGTGTGTGTGTTGTGTGTGTGTGTGTGTGTGTGTGTGTGTGTGTGTGTGTGTGTGTGTGTGTGTGGTGTGTGCGTGTGCGTGTGCGTGTGCGTGTGCGTGCGTGTGCGTGTGCTGTGCGTGTGCGCGTGCGTGCGTGCGCGCGCGCGCGCGTGCGTGCGTGTGTCCTGATGTATGCGTGTGTGCATGCGTGTGTCCTGGTGTATGCGTGTGTGCGTGCGTGCGTCCTGGTATGTGCGTGCGTGCGTCCGTGTGTGTTCATGCGTGCGTCCTGGTGGGTGTGTGTATGCGCGCGTGTGTGTGTATGCGTGTGTGTGTGTGCGTGTGCGTGTCGTGTATCTTTTTTGAGTAGCCTTCCACCTTCAACTCTAATAATGTTTACATCTTCGGTGTAATCTTCATCAGGAGGAAGGCTTCTCTTCCCTTGTCCTCTTCCTTTATACGATGATGAAATTTGAGAGTGCATCGTTAGTACAATTGAGGGTGTTGAACTCGTGATAGTATAATTCATTAGTTTCTAATTTATTTCTTAACACCCGATTTTCATGTTGAATATATACATTAAAATCCTGCAGATAATGCATTTTACCTCTATGCTTCTGTTAGAGAATTAATGACACATTTTACAAGTTCTGTATCCATATTTGTAAGAGTAGAAATGCGCCCAAAACTCAAATACAGTTTGCAAATGACAAGTCTGAACATGTATCTTTATATAAGTCTTGGTGGATGGGTGAGTAACGCTCGCCCATATGGTGAGTAACGCTCGCCCATATGGTGAGTAACGCTCGCCCATATGGTGAGTAACGCTCGCCCATATGGTTAATAAGCTCAATCAATCATGAATAACGTACTTTTATAGGAAATTGTGTGAAGACAGTCACGAAGTATCACACAATTGTGATGTCATGGATGGGTTATTAGTACGCTGTTATCAGTCAATCTATCCACCTTTTTTGGAATTCATGGACTGAGATTTATATCAATGGATATATACCCTAATTACCATTTAATAAATTTAATTATGTCAAGAACGTGATATTCCATTTGCGACGGAATGTTCGGCTCTTATATAGCATTAAGGGCGTTTTAAATACCACGCAGCCCGTGACAATTTATATTAGTGTGCTTCATTCTCTCCTCAGGATTATTCAACGAGTGAATAGATTCAAGATTACCATTTTTTCCCACCCTTTCTAAAATTAGAAACGATATGCTGATATGATCATTTATTCTGTTGTTATAGAAACACGAACATCACTATTTCGTGTATTTATTTCACAAAATTCATACCCCACTAGATTTGTAAAGCTTCATATCATGAAATCGTGTCTAACCGAATTAGGCTGTTAAAGTATGTATACGTCCCCGCGAGGGGTTCGACATTATAAAGGAAGATAGATAGATACGTTTATCTCTACGTGATGTAAAATAAATTAGTATGCGTGACAGATACCGCAAACGATGTTTTGATATATCTTTACTGAGTTACATCTGATATAACCGATATAGTTATTACCATTTAAATGTTATGTTTGATATATCCCCTCCCCATCTTGATAGGGGGCATATTGTACCGCCCAAAACAGCGTTCCACGGAACAAGGCGGGGGTGAATTGCCGTCAAAATCAACTCCTCTCCGTACAGGAGACCCGCCAAAAACCACCGGAACAGGATGGGGTGCTTTGCCCCCATCATCCAGTTTGGGGTGAAACCCCACAATGTGGACATCATTTCTCTACTACTCATGTTTGCAAACACTCTTATACGAGCACAATACTCTTCTAGTATTTCTGTAGTCCATGCATATTAAAATGCACCTGATCAGTGTGGTAGTCGTTTTGGGAACCTAATCTCTTTGTGAATTTCCACTAAATTGATGTTGCTGTTCCTGCTTAGCATGGCATTAATCTTTCGTTGCTGTGCTTTTTTAGTAACAAGTTTACCGCAGTTTCAATATCATATACAATGTCAACCGGTTTGGACGTGCTACTAATGTCGTTTCCACCATGATTATGAAGACAATGTCAGGTTTGAACTTAATTAGTTGACTAAGAATAGCTGGATCCTGCTTCTGGACTGTCATCCGAAGAATATTACATCACCGGGAACCTGAAATAGTGTAAAATAGTATACATGTATTACATTACAGGGAACCTGAAATAGTGTAAAATAGTATACATGTATTACATTACCGGGAACCTGAAATAGTGTAAAATAGTATACATGTATTACATTACAGGGAACCTGAAATAGTGTAAAATAGTATACATGTATTACATTACCGGGAACCTGAAATAGTGTAAAATAGTATACATGTATTACATTACCGGGAACCTGAAATAGTGTAAAATAGTATACATGTATTACATTACCGGGAACCTGAAATAGTGTAAAATAGTATACATGTATTACATTACCGGGAACCTGAAATAGTGTAAAATAGTATACATGTATTACATTACCGGGAACCTGAAATAGTGTAAAATAGTATACATGTATTACATTACAGGGAACCTGAAATAGTGTAAAATAGTATATTCGAATATTCATTTCGTCCCATTAAAAACGTCACCCTCCAAATCAAAATTCACAAAAAGAGAGTATGGCAATATTTGGTATGTCCGCCGAGAGCTGCTACACACGCAACACATCTTCTCATAGATGTAGCTATGTTGCTAATCCTAGCCTGAGGAATATTTCTCCACTCTTGATTTAATGCAACACGCAGGTCCTGGACGTTTGCTGGTGGTGGTACCCGCCTGTACACCATATCTTTAAGATCTGCCCATACCTGTTCTATTGGTGCAAGATCGGGCTCTGGCATGAATCTCATCCGGAAGTCGAGGCATATTGTGCTGTCGTTATTTATACAAAATGAAACAATTGTTGATCTTTTAGTTACATTTCCGTAAGAAGTCACGAATTTATGAAAGTTATAATACACGGAAACACGGTTTGGCTTATTATATAGTGCGCACCGTTTTGACCTACTTTCGCCAAAACGAGACTAACAGGTAAACAAACGTAAATATGCATTACTCGTATAGGAATGACACACCCAGGGGCCACATAATCTTGAAATTTACCAGTAGTTAGACGCATTATCTGTTCCTACGAATGTATATGGGTTATATGGTTCAGAGAATTACTTAGTGTGTCGTCCATTGTCCAGTGGTACAGTGGTAGAGTGTATTATTTGGATTCAAAGGGTCCCGGGTTTGATACTAGTTTGGGGCACGTATAGTGTCATTGAGTGAGGCATCTCAGTACTGGTTAGTGACTTAAGTCTGCTAAGCCTGTCACAAAAACATGTCAAGGTCCCCACAAGGTGCTTGGCATCAATAAAACATACAATGTACATAAGTAATTGAATACATTAGTAACATTTAGGTCACACGCACCATATTAACTATATTAACGCATGGCATTGGAATGGCCTCCCTCAACGAAGGATCACTGCCGGCCCAATGGAAGTCAGCAAATGTTGCTCCCATTTACAAAAAAGGGGACAAGTCGCACCCCGCCAACTATAGGCCTATCTCACTGACATGTATTCTATGCAAGGTTCTAGAACATATACTTAGTTTCCTCCTCGATAGTAAAACAGTTCACTAACCACAGTATTCTGTACCATTTGCAGCATGGTTTTAGAGACAAACGGTCATGCGTGACCCAATTAGTAATGCTAATCAATGACTTGGTTACCTCTGTCTACAATAAGCATCAGGTAGATCTCATCCTATTAGACTTCAGTAAGACTTTCGATAAGGTCACTCACGAGAAAATACTACTAAAAATGCATGACTATGGAGTCAGAGGTCAAACATTAAGGTGGATTAAGAGTTTTCTAGATAATAGACTCCAGTCAGTTGTCCTTAATGGTAGTAGTTCAGATGCCATTCCTCTGGAGTCCCACATGGATCGGTACTTGGACCCCTGCTTTTCCTAGCCTATATAAACGACCTACCACAAAACATCAGTTCCAAAGTCTGTATCTTTGCAGATGATACTGCAGTCTATCTATCACTGACATCTGCAAATGAATCGGTCACACTCCAAAACGATCTTAAGAGATTAGAAGAGTGGGAGTTGGAGTGGGACATGGACTGTAACCCCTCCACATATCAAGTTATCCATGTCACCAGAAGGAAACATCCTATTCCCAGTCAATATGAACTCCACTTGAGTCGGTCACCTCAGCCAAATACCTTGGCGTGGATATCTCAAATAACCTGTCGTGGGACACTCACATAAAAAGGTCAACTAACAAAGCAAACCAAATATTAGGATTCCTACGTAGAAACCTCCAGGTCAAATCCGAACCCCTTAAGTCCATGGCCAAGCTTGAATATGGCTCTGAGATCTGGTTGCCCCATACCCAAACATTGATAGACCATATGAAGGTGTCCAGCGAAGTATTGACAATAGATTATCCCTTCTGTATAAAATTCATAATGATCTTGTTGCTATTCCCATTGAAAATTACCTAGTTCCTCTCTCTCGTCCTGCTCGCCATTGCCATTCCATAAGCTATAGGTTAATTACAGTAACTACAGACTACTACAAGTTTTCCTTTTTTCCACGAACAATCTACCATTGGAACCATCTCCCTCCTGGCATTGTCCATCTCCCTACCACAGAGCAATTCAATACGACAGTTTGCCATAAGTATTGACCATGCCAGTCCCTAGTTGTTCTGCGCAGCTGCTTTTAAACTTTTACCACACCTTATTTGCATTACTTTCTTAAATTATGCTTTTAACCACAGGAACTTGAAATTTTATCCATAAGCCACCAAAGGTCTCTTACCTATATCCTAGGACCCCCCCCACTCTATTATTAATTTTTTTTAATAGAGGGGGGTGTCCTAGGATATAGGTAAGAGGCCTTTGGTGGCTTATGAGTCCTAGGATATAGGTAAGAGACCTTTGGTGGCTTATGGATTAAATTTCAAGTTCCTGTGTTTTAACTATTCATACTTTTAACTTCTTTGCGGGGATTGACGCGCAACATGTCTATCTACATCCCCGTAAGGGGTTCGACATTAAAGGAAGATAGATAAAGGTAGGTAGATAAGTAGATAATGGTAGGTAGATAAAGGTAGGTAGATAAGGGTATATACGGGTAGGTAGGCAGGTGGGTAGTTAGGTAGGTAAGGTAGGGTATGGTAGGGTAGGGCATATGGTAGGGTAGGTAGATTAGTATAAGATACTATGTACAGTCCAGCCCCAGCCTTTACCATTTTTGCTGAGCTGCTGGCCACTGTACCACTCGGGACTGTTTTTGACCTTAGTATGTGGTTATTTTCAACATTCGGTGTCTCAAATGAGATGTTTATCAACGGTCCATGACAAGCGCCACCCTGTCATACTCAGTAGTGTGTGCTGGGAGTAACCAGTATATGTGGATGAATAAGTTACTACCCGAAATCATCGTTAGACGAAAGGGTTTTTAGACGAAACTAGTACGTGAATTCGTGTTTACTCTCGAATATTCACTTCTGTTATCAGTAGTTATATAAATATGGATAGCATACGGTTATAAAACAACATAGCAAAGTAATCAGAGTATGTCGAAGGTAGTATATTGCCAAAATACGCTAAACCGATGATTTTATAACGAACGGTTTTAATGTTTGTTTACCTGCTTATAAGAATCTGGGTCAAGACGGTGTCCAAACCGTGTTTCCGTGTATTATTGTTTGGCAACTCACCTGTACAGTGCGCACGTGCAAAACGTCTCACATGTACAGAATAAGTCACGGATCAGTGGTTTTAAACAAATTTACTTTTAATTAAGTTACAAGTGAGTAGTGTATTGGGAAAATATATTTGTTATCACTAAATTTGAGTTTGGGGATTTTATGCGTAAAATAAGTAATATGAAATCTCAGAATTCTATTTTGTGAATTTTGGAATTGAGGGGTACCACCTTAAAACATCTTAAATATGTACTTTTTATTAATAGTTGTTTTTCATTTTTGCACATCTTGTGGATGAGATATGGTTGATAATAAATAATAAAAGAATGAATAAATTGATCCACTCAGAAATCTTCCATGGTGTATTTCTCAGGTGGGGACTTTCTTTTGAGCATCAGTGTATACGAAATTAACAATTTTAATAAGCAGGATCTTGTTATATAAGTGTGTGTTATAAGTAAGATATACATTGCAAGCCTCAAACGGATCCAATATGTAAACTATTGGTAATATCTTCGGTGCTATGCGCCTCATACAGTCCTATATTTTACATATTGGATCGTTTTCGGCTTATATCCTATACATATAATATATAAGATAAGCATATAGCTCGCCAATCATAGTTTACATATTGGATCGTTTTCGGCTTAAATCCTATACATATATATAAGATAAGCATATAGCTCTCCAATCATAGTTTACATATTGGATCGTTTTCGGCTTAAATCCTATACATATAATATATAAGATAAGCATATAGTTCGCCAATCATAGTTTACATATTGGATCGTTTTCGGCTTAAATCCTATACATATAATATATAAGATAAGCATATAGTTCGCCAATCATAGTTTACATATTGGATCGTTTTCGGCTTAAATCCTATACATATAATATATAAGATAAGCATATAGTTCACCAATCATAGTTTACATACACTCATCAAAACTCTTAACTACACGTAAATAAAATAATTACGCTTGTCAATATTTTGAATGACACGCATGCATTTCAACAAGGTATATGTGAAGCGAGTTGCACGTGCAAAATGCATACCAGGAAGATTTGCAAGCCATATGGAGCGTCAGAAACGCACATTGTGACAGAAAAAAGGAACGATTCAAAAAATGGCGAGACTGAGTCTCCAAGAAAGAGGCACAGCCAAGTGTTCTTGGAAAATAATAGTATATATATATAACATGTCACACATTATGTTGCTCAAAGTCCATATTCTATACATTCATATGGCATGCAATATTCAGTGTACATTGAAACATTTAAAATTAACTCTGTAATCTTCTCCATTGAATTAAATCAGTTATTAACATGTACTTTATATGAAATATTTACTATATTTATTTGTTAATTCACTATTCGTCTATATCATGCAGATATTGTCGTCATTGGCCTTTTAGTGTAAAGGAATTGAGAAAAAAAATGTCAACATATCATATCTTCTTTCTAATTAAGTAATGTAGATTTCATCGAAGTATGCGTACGTTCCGTGCAACATCTTATTTCATGATACTTGGTGGCTATGTGGGCCATAGGCCCCCTATGGTAATTTCTGTGCTTTCTGACGTGTCACCACAAGAGGTTCACATAATAATGATACGGTTCACAGACGTATGTGGTCTGGACAAAATTAATGGTTTCGGGTTCAACCCCCATCTTTTTAAATGTTTATTGTTTTTGATAACATTATGACACACCATACAACTGACAATAAACATACACACATTGCTTCTAACGGCTATATCCAAGCATGCTTAAAACAGTATACCCCGTCAATATCAGAACATCTATAGATCAATGCGTCAGAAGCCAGTGGTCCGAAAACATCACTTTTGCGGTTTGTAGTTCGCACCTCTAGGGTATCAGTTTTAAAATAAGAAGAAACAAATCGAGCAATAAATTACATATTTACAGGTTTATTTTCTTCAATTTCAGGATCTCAATACTGTATACGTGGATAACTTCGCGTCAATACTGTATACGTGGATAACTTCGCGTCAATACTGTATACGTGGATAACTTCGCGTCAATACTGTATACGTGGATAACTTCGCGTCAATACTGTATACGTGGATAACTTCGCGGGTTGAAATGTTCGCGAATGTAAAATTTCCGACTTTTTATTACATACACGCCCTGTGTAATGTCTATGTCGCACATACATAACACCCTGTGTAAACACCGCCTATGCCGTACAAACATACACACCCTGTATAAACAGTGTCTATGCTGTACAAACATACACATCCATTGTAAACAGCTTCTATGTCGCACATACATACACGCCCTGTGTGAACAGCTTCTATGTCGCACAAACATACACACCCTCTATATACACAGCGTCTATGTTGCACAAACATACACGCCCTGTGTGAACACCGTCTTTGCCGCACAAACACACACGCCCTGTATAAACAGCGTCTATGTTGCACAAACATACACACCCTGTGTAAACAGCGTCTATGTCGCACAAACATACACACCCTCTATATACACAGCGTCTATGTTGCACAAACATACACGCCCTGTGTGAACACCGTCTTTGCCGCACAAACACACACGCCCTGTATAAACAGCGTCTATGTTGCACAAACATACACACCCTGTGTAAACAGCGTCTATGTCGCACAAACATACACACCCTCTATATACACAGCGTCTATGTTGCACAAACATACACGCCCTGTGTGAACACCGTCTTTGCCGCACAAACACACACGCCCTGTATAAACAGCGTCTATGCTGCACAAACATACACACCCTGTGTAAACAGCGTCTATGCCGCACAAACATACACCCCTTTAACACCGTCTATGGCACAAACAACACGCCCTGTATAAACACCGTCTATGCCGCACAACACACGCCTGTGTAACACCGTCTATGCCGCACAAACACACACACCTGTGTAAACACCGTCTATGCCGCACAAACACACACGCCCTGTATAAACACCGTCTATGCCGCACAAACACACACGCCCTGTGTAAACACCGTCTATGCCGCACAAACACACACCCTATATAAACACCGTCTATGCCGCACAAACACACCGCCCTGTATAACACCGTCTATGCCGCACAAACACACACGCACTGTGTAAACACCGTCTATGCCGCACAAACACACACGCCCTGTATAAACACCGTCTATGCCGCACAAACACACACGCCCTGTGTAAACACCGTCTATGCCGCACAAACATACACACCCTGTGTAAACACCGTCTATGCCGCACACACATACACATCCTGTGTAAACACCGTCTATGCCGCACAAACACACACGTCCTGTGTAAACACCGTCTATGCCGCACAAACACACACGTCCTGTGTAAACACCGTCTATGCCGCACAAAACACACACGTCCTGTGTAAACACCGTCTATGCCGCACAAACACACACGCCATGTGTAAACACCGTCTATGCCGCACAAACACACACATCCTGTGTAAACACCGTCTATGTCGTACAAACATACACACCCTGTATAAACACCGTCTTTGTCGCACAAACATACACTACCTATGTAAACACCGTCTATGTCGCACAAACATACACATCCTGTGTAAACACCGTCTATGCCGCACAAACATACACGCCCTGTGTAAACACCGTCTATACCGCACAAACACACACATCCTGTGTAAACACCGTCTATGCCGTACAAACATACACGCCCTGTATAAACACCGTCTATGCCGCACAAACATACACACCCTGTGTAAACACCGTCTATGCCGCACAAACATAAGGCCCTATGTAAACATAGACATTCTAAAATTGCAGAGGAACTTTCTGAGCCTTTCAATACATCACTCTCAACATGTACGTGCAGTTTCATCTTTATTCAAGTCTCATCTATGTACATACAACTAATGGGCAGAGAGCAATTTAAACACTCATGTTAAAATGTAAAAGTACATTTTCCATTCTGAATAGAGTAATAAGAGACAAAGCACATTATAAAAATCATATTCTAAAGACAACAAAACAGTTGCTAATTTAAATACAAATTAAAATAAAAATGGTATAAAACACTGAATTAAAATATACTCAAACGTAAATGAAAGTGTGCACGTTTCTTTTTATGATAGCTATAGTTATATCGGTTATAAATCTTTCATCTGTGTAGCACGTGAAGCACGCCTGTCACTGTGTTGAACAATGGCTACATCGTTCAGTATTGTGTCAGTATTGTTACGTAACGTCCATATGCAATCGTTTTGCACGATTTCGCCCGTGCAATGTCTGGACAAATGTGAAACCGGTCAAATAATCTCTCATTACTTTCTTACAACATCTAGGAGTAAGAAAACCATACAGCAATTTGAATATTTTCAAAACTCGCCATGCCCAGACTCTCTCAGCGTCAACTTATTGAAGCTTTGATGATGCTTATCAGAGGTGGCTCCATCGATACTGTTTCACGGGCATTTAATTGCCACAGAAACACAGTAAGTGAACTTCGTGCCAGGTTCCAGCAAACAGGAACAGTTGCCGATCGTCCTTGAACCGGCAGGCCTCGTGTAACTGATGTCAGGTTGCGTCATATTGAACTGACGCACACCAGGCGTCGTTTCCAAAGTGCTAGCGCTACAGCGAGGCCATACGGTATTAGCAGGGACACAGTTCTGTGGCGTCTGCGTCATTGTGTTCGGCCTATCAGACCTAGACGGGCTTACGTTGGTAATGTTCTCGAACGACGTCATCGCGTTGCTCGTTTCAACTGGGCACGGCTTCATCTCCGTTGGCAAAGACGTCAGTTGGATAGAATTGTCTTTTCCGATGAATCTAGGTTTAACCTGAGTCATCGTGATGGGAGGGTGAGGGTATTTAGGAGGAGAGGGGAGTGAGTTGCTGACGCCTGTGTTGTAGAGAGAAACAGGTTTGGCGGGGGCAGTGTTATGGTTTGGGGCGGGATCATGGGAAACAGGAAAACTGCACTGGTTATTGTTAATGTCAATCTTAATGCAACCAAGTACATGCACCAGGTGTTAAGACCAGTAGCTGTTCCATTCGTTAAACAGCATGCACACGTCACATTGATGCACGACAATGCACGTCCGCATACGGCACTGCTAACGCAGCAATACCTAAATGCAAATGGCGTTAATGCCTTGCCTTGGCCTGCCGTTTCTCCTGACCTCAACACAATCGAGCATATCTGGGATGTTCTTGGTCGTAGAGTTAGGTCAAGACATGTCGTCAACAATTTGCAGGACCTACAGAATGCTCTGCAAATGGAATGGAACAACATACCTGCACACGTCGTACAACGTTACGTCAATTCCATGAGACGTCGTATTGCACAGGTTATCCGACAAACTGGCGGCCATACCCGGTATTATTCAAATAATCACAACAAAACCATTAGGAGAGCTGCAAAACGTGATATACTCACAATAACACCAATATCACAGTTTGTGTCTTTTTCATTTTGACCCTAAACACATGTAACCGAATTCTATGCATCTATAGTAACCGCTATTTTTAAAAATATTATTTGGGTTTGTAGGCAATTGAATAAGCTAAACAGTGGTACCAAACATCATACAATTTCTATTATGGATATAAGGAATATTAAGATAAACCTTTATGCACACTTTCTTTTGCGTTTGAGTATACAAGCACGTATTATCGCGCTATTAAAAAAATATCTTTCAAAATCCGCTTGATCAGATCAGATCGAGAATGACCTATAATCAATCAATAATTCAATCAATCAATTAATCAATCACTAAAAATGTTTTTCCACTCGTCCCGACATTCGATCACCCTCGTACATGTATATAGTTCACAATTGGTTTGTACTTTGCCAGATTCAGTTGTCCATTGGTAATTTCTTACACTTCCCCCTCCTGAGCAGATTCAGTTGTCCATTGGAAATTTCTTACACTTCCCCCTCCTGAGCACATTCAGTTGTCCATTGGTAATTTCTTACACTTCCCCCTCCTGAGCACATTCAGTTGTCCATTGGTAATTTCTTACACTTCCCCCTTCTTTGAGCAGATTCAGTTGTCCATTGGTAATTTCTTACACTTCCCCCTTCTTTGAGCAGATTCAGTTGTCCATTGGTAATTTCTTACACTTCCCCCTTCTTTGAGCAGATTCAGTTGTCCATTGGTAATTTCTTACACTTCCCCCTTCTTTGAGCAGATTCAGTTGTCCATTGGTAATTTCTTACACTTCCCCCTTCTTTGAGCAGATTCAGTTGTCCATTGGTAATTTCTTACACTTCCCCCTTCTTTGAGCAGATTCAGTTGTCCATTGGTAATTTCTTACACTTCCCCCTTCTTTGAGCAGATTCAGTTGTCCATTGGTAATTTCTTACACTTCCCCCTTCTTTGAGCAGATTCAGTTGTCCATTGGTAATTTCTTACACTTCCCCCTTCTTTGAGCAGATTCAGTTGTCCATTGGTAATTTCTTACACTTCCCCCTTCTTTGAGCAGATTCAGTTGTCCATTGGTAATTTCTTACACTTCCCCCTTCTTTGAGCAGATTCAGTTGTCCATTGGTAATTTCTTACACTTCCCCCTCCTGAGCAGATTCAGCTGTCCATTGGTAATTTCTTACACTTCCCCCTCCTGAGCAGATTCAGCTATCCATTGGTAATTTCTTACACTTCCCCCTCCTCTGAGCACATTCAGCTGTCCATTGGTAATGTCTTACACTTCCCCCTCCTGAGCAGATTCAGCTGTCCATTGGTAATTTCTTACACTTCCCCCTCCTGAGCAGATTCAGCTGTCCATTGGTAATTTCTTACACTTCCCCCTCCTGAGCAGATTCAGCTGTCCATTGGTAATTACTTAAACTTTCCCCTCCTCTGAGCAGATTCAGCTGTCCATTGGTAATTTCTTACACTTCCCCCTCCTGAGCAGATTCAGCTGTCCATTGGTAATATCTTACACTTCCCCCTCCTGAGCAGATTCAGCTGTCCATTGGTAATTACTTAAACTTTCCCCTCCTGAGCACATTCAGCTGTCCATTGGTAATTACTTAAATCACCCTCCTCTGAGCGTTTACACATTCTACTCGAATAAACTCTAAGACTGTAGAGAATATAACAAGACAGATGTATGGCGGGGATAGCCACCACAAACATCAGAACAGCCGCCAGAGATGTCATTGCAGTCTTGCCGCCCCAGTCTAAGATCGGGTATATTGGATCAGCACCGGCTATGTGGTATATAAGGGTGAACGCCATGTAGAGCACAGCCAGAATCGTCGGTTGATAAACATGCAGTAGCTGCACCGGCTTGGCCGAAAACAAAATGCCGAGTATGGTATATACGGAGTTGATTAGATGTGCGTATATACTACCGTGGCTAAAATCTGTAAAGGAATGAAGAGATGTGTATTATTTGTAGCCTGGTTCCATCCAGTCTGTTGATTTTTACTTCTGCTAAATGACATTGTCAGAAACGCCATACGACTCAAGTAGATATTTCCCAGGCTACATTATTTGATACAGTTTTGAGAAACAGACTAAAGCTAGATTGTGAATGTACAGATCTATTAACTCATGCGTATCCATTGCTATGTCAATGCTATGACAGGCTATTCGGGTATTGTATTAAATACATACATGTAAACTTGTTTACGCTCCAATGCAGTTTCCAGTAGTTTGATTGGATAACGGTGCAGTAAATAAATTGACATAGCTCCGGGCTGGGCACGGTATATAACCCTTAAAATACATACCATTCCCGTGCCTCATGATCTTAAAATAAAACCGGAAGCTGTGTATACGGTTCGATGATGGGTAATGCATATATGTACAAGACGCTGAAATAATATGGAGGTTATTTTTCGACATTTTACACCATTTGCATATGTTGAATTGCTTAACACTTTTATGGGATCTCAAATCCGGACGTATCGGTGCCAGGGTACAAATTTCCCATTTTTTACTTGTTGCAAAACGCCATACGACTAAAGTACATTTATATGACTGACCAGGCAAAATATATCAACGCCAGTTCCCAGGCTACATTATTTAATAAACATTTGAGAAACAGACTAAAGCTAAAGTGTGAATGTACATATCTATTAACTCATGTGTATCCATTGCTATGTCACATGCTAAGCCAGGCTCTTCGGGTATTGTATTAAATACATACATGTAAACTTGTTTACGCTCCAATGCAGTTTCCAGTATTTTGATAGGATAACGGTGCAGTAAATAAATTGTCATAGCTCCGGGCTGGGCACGGTATATAACCCTTAAAATACATACCATCCGCGTGCCTCATGATCTTAAAATAAAACCGGAAGTTGTGCATACGGTTCAATGATGGGTAATGCATATATGTACATGACGCTGAAATAATATGGAGGTTATTTTTCGACATTTTACACCATTTAGATATGTTGAATTGTTTTTTAACACACAGTAAAATTAACAGAGAAATCTTTAGAACTTTTATGGGATCTCAAATCCGGATGTGCCGGTGGCAGGGTACAAATTTCCCATTCGGCAACCGGGGTCTTCCTTCCACAAATATAGCAGGATATACGTCATATGACCTATATTAAAGTTGTTGGTGCGATTTTAAAAACCTCCATAAAACAATAATTCCAATGAAATATAGAAACTTGTCAGTGAAATATCATGTGCTATACCGCTGGTTGAATGCAGCCAAATAAGACATTGTATTCTCACTGCTGTGCGCTCGTGGTTCCCAGCTACTGTAGTTTGAATATTTTAAGTTATTCGAATGAAAATTGTCAGTGACCTCATTTAGTACGTCGTCTGAACGCGACTTTAGCACATGGTAACTTTGTTTTCAATCACAAAAACACTTTTCAACACTAGGTGAAAAGGAAATGTGTGCGGTAACGTGAATTCTATTTCAATATTGAACAGTCCTTGTATATTTTATTTGGGCTAATAATAAATTACACTTATTTTATACTTACCAACTTCCAGAAAGACGTAGTAAATTGTGGTAACGAGGAGTGAGAAGGTGTTGCTGACGTTAAACAAAGTCCACTGTATCTTGTTGTACCACGCAGTACCGTTCCCTTCTCCTGAAATACATTATATTACAGATACAGTCATGTACAGAAAAGCGAGTTTTCACTGTATGCTAATCTGTCCACATTATCTTCAACTCTAAGATCGAAATACATTATAAGATAGCACAATACTTGGCCGACTGTACAGTACAGAAATTTATCAATCTTTTATCATGCAAATCCAAAACCATCACCATCGATATTTCCAAATTTATATATTTTGCAAACAAACAACTTGCTACATTGTGTTATATGTGAGTATCCCGTTTCCATAATAATAACTTTGCCACGTGTTCGTCGCCTGGGATTGTTTTGGTGAGTATGATATGATGCAGATGTATGTATCTGTGTATTGTGGTTGGATAATTGTAATATGTAATCTAGCGATTTATCTTCACACTGGGTCAATCTTGATCAAATGTGTACATTTCTTTCCCATTTTAATTAGACCCATTGGTCAATCATAGCCCCTAAATACTCCCTAAAGGTATATACGACCTCTAAAGTGGTTTCCTCTGTTTTATCGTTGTTTCCTTGGCACAGTATTCTGTCATTTTTTTCTGTCATAACAGGTGCTGTTGTAACTATTCCTGTATTATGTACCATTCTTGAATAAACTATTGTTTAAACTAAAATCTTAACATATATCATAGAAATGACTAGGCTTACCATCTATGATTTCTGGTCTTCTAATGTGGACGTACATAGTAACAACGCAGTCAGTAAGAACAAATGCCGACTGCACCAAATATGAAATATTCGTCAATTTGGTGAAGTATGTTGGGCCCTGTTCTATATCATTATAGATTTCAAATCCCAAGTTTACTAGGTAGAACAACGCCCAAATCACTGTCCATAGAATGTATACTTTTGGCGCAAAACACTGAAAGAAACAAACAGTGTGTATTAGACTGTGTACCTACAGAAAACCATAGCCCAGGTTCCAGCGTGTCGACTGTTCAGCTTCTTTAACTCTTTGCCTGCTGGGTAAAATAAGGCTATTAACAATGCGACGTTATTATTATGAAAACGGAACAGACGGATCTGTAGTCCAGTGGTTAACACGTTGGACTGTTAATCCAGGGATCGCTAGTTCGATCCACAAGATAATGGTTGATCTTATTTACCCCTACCACGACATTAATTTTGAGTATGATCACTACGCGAGCTTCATTTTAAATATGAAACAGGAATTCATTTCACGCATAGAATTAACATAACTGGAAAATAATCCCACTTAAAACATATGGACGTCATACCTTTGTACTTGTAGTCAATTATTATTAATATTGGACTGCTTTCAAACAGCCAGAGTATTATATTAAATCCTATGCGTAAATGTACGAATTTAACAATTTTAATTAATAAGATCTTGTTATATAAGTGTATGTTTTAAGTAAGATATAAGCCTCAAACGGATCCAATATGTAAAATATTGGCACTGTCTCCGACGCTACGCGCCTTTACACAGTCCAATATTTTACATATTGGGTCGCGTGCGGCTTATATCCTATACATATCATTTCGCTCTGCTCCATTGATATTTCATTTTACCATTGGTCGACTTATGTAACAACATATGAACATATTTTACAATATACAAACTCACGGTTGGCTGCATTACGTAAATTTAAACTATTATATATATATAAATTCAAGCTATGTTCTGCCTGATTGACATAGCTATTTTTGCATCTTAATGTTAGCGTATTTTCCGTCATACTTCATCGCCAATTCATAACTTGGACGAGTTTCAGATAAGCAATTCATCAAGAAACCACACATCTCCAAGTATAACTACCTCATGGTCAATGCATTTAAATATGCAAACTTTACACATTTGGTACACGGATCTGTAGTCCAATGGTTAACACGCTGGACTGGTAATCCAGGGGTCGCAGGTTCGATCCCCCGTCTGACCCTAATAAAATTAACAGTCTTTCAGATGTGACGTTAAACAGAGGTATCGTGTCGGTGCTTTACACCGTGCACGTAAAAGAACCCGAGGAGACTCTGGAATGGGTCACTGTCTGTATCATTGCACTATCCTCCAAAATCTAAAATGACTAATATCTTCAGGAGGCGTCGCTCATATGGGCAACCGGTAGCGACGATAAATAAACGTAAAACACACACATTTGGTGCAAATCAATAGTAAATATGTCATGCACAATAAGATACAGTAATTAGTATGGAAATGCAAATGGGTTAGGCCACAAGCTTTAGCAACATTAGACACGGACCGCACCGTTACAACTCATGAAAGTTTCCCTTAATATCCAAGTGGTTGGCTAATCACACACATATATCTGGAGAACCATTAATCGATTTATATATCTGGAGAACCATTAATCGATTTATATATCTGGAGAACCATTAATCGATTTATATATCTGGACAACCATTAATCGATTTATATATCTGGACAACCATTAATCGATTTATATATCTGGACAACCATTAATCGATTTAATGTGCACAGCACAAACTTATTTCAGTAATAATATTATATGGTATTTATCACTTACATGTATAATACAACATCTATATAGCTGCAATACAAACATGGTGATATGTAATGTAAATTGATAAAACAGTAGAAGACAGACGGCACCAGAATCACAGTAGGTGTTGTGTGGGGTGTTCACATTGGCACAATGGGTGGATGTATGACATGAATGATAAAATCCTGACTCGAACTGCAGACATATTTGGCAAATTCATGACCCTACGTTAGACAGATGCGGCAACACAGTGGAACTAATCATATGCGCTTTATTCGGCCACTGTAACCACACATATGCGCTTTATTCGGCCACTATAACCACACATATGCACTTTATTCGGCCACTATAACCACACATATGCACTTTATTCGGCCACTGTAACCACACATATGCACTTTATTCGGCCACTATAACCACACATATGCACTTTATTCGGCCACTATAACCACACATATGCACTTTATTCGGCCACTGTAACCACACATATGCACTTTATTCGGCCACTATAACCACACATATGCACTTTATTCGGCCACTATAACCACACATATGCACTTTATTCGGCCACTGTAACCACACATATGCGCTTTATTCGGCCACTATAACCACACATATGCACTTTATTCGGCCACTATAACCACACATATGCACTTTATTCGGCCACTGTAACCACACATATGCGCTTTATTCGGCCACTATAACCACACATATGCACTTTATTCGGCCACTATAACCACACATATGCACTTTATTCGGCCACTGTAACCACACATATGCGCTTTATTCGGCCACTATAACCACACATATGCACTTTATTCGGCCACTATAACCACACATATGCACTTTATTCGGCCACTATAACCACACATATGCACTTTATTCGGCCACTATAACCACACATATGCACTTTATTCGGCCACTATAACCACACATATGCACTTTATTCGGCCACTATAACCACACATATGCACTTTATTCGGCCACTATAACCACACATATGCACTTTATTCGGCCACTGTAACCACACATATGCACTTTATTCGGCCACTATAACCACACATATGCACTTTATTCGGCCACTATAACCACACATATGCACTTTATTCGGCCACTATAACCACACATATGCACTTTATTCGGCCACTATAACCACACATATGCACTTTAATTGGCAAGTGATGACATTGAATCATAACACTGGATAATACAGAACACACGTCAGTCAAATCTGTGATAATGGTCATTTCTATTAAGCATAATGAACACCATGCCACAAATTTAGACTGATATGGAGAAAAAACTATCCTTTCTGTAGACTGAAATGGTTACAAATATACCCCCTGGGGGCTGGGCCAGTATATCCACAGTAACTATTATATACTTATTAAGAGCCCCCGCACCCCACCCAATGTCGGTTTGCAATGCGGCCTATCGAGAGACTACGAAAATGGCGAAGTTGGTCGGGATTGTATGCCGTTATTTCTTCAGGTTTCATTGTAGACATCTTAAGATGATCGTTTATATAAGAGTCTTCATCAATTATATTCGGACTAGATTGAGAATTAACAGGTGTATCTAATACACATCCTCAAACAATTGCACACGTCTGTTATGTTCTTATGACACATTGTTTCTACGGAACAGCATTAGTGACATAACATCTTTATTGTCCCTTATAACACAATTACAGTCGGAGAGACCAAACTTAATATGTCGCTGTAAATGGTTTAGAAGCAACCTACTGTATTACATATATATGTCGGTGTAAATGGTTTAGAAGCAACCTACTGTATTACATATCTATGTCGCTGTAAATGGTTTAGAAGCAACCTACTGTATTACATATATATGTCGCTGTAAATGTTTTAGAAGCAAACTACTGTATTACATATATATGTCGCTGTAAATGTCTTAGAAGCAAACTACTGTATTACATATATATGTCGCTGTAAATGTCTTAGAAGCAAACTACTGTATTACATATCTATGTCGCTGTAAATGTCTTAGAAGCAAACTACTGTATTACATATATATGTCGCTGTAAATGTCTTAGAAGCAAACTACTGTATTACATATATATGTCGCTGTAAATGTCTTAGAAGCAACCTACTGTATTACATATATATGTCGCTGTAAATGTCTTAGAAGCAAACTACTGTATTACATATATATGTCGCTGTAAATGTCTTAGAAGCAAACTACTGTATTACATATATATGTCGCTGTAAATGTCTTAGAAGCAAACTACTGTATTACATATATATGTCGCTGTAAATGTCTTAGAAGCAAACTACTGTATTACATATCTATGTCGCTGTAAATGTCTTAGAAGCAAACTACTGTATTACATATCTATGTCGCTGTAAATGTCTTAGAAGCAAACTACTGTATTACATATATATGTCGCTGTAAATGTCTTAGAAGCAAACTACTGTATTACATATATATGTCGCTGTAAATGTCTTAGAAGCAAACTACTGTATTACATATATATGTCGCTGTAAATGTCTTAGAAGCAAACTACTGTATTACATATATATGTCGCTGTAAATGTCTTAGAAGCAAACTACTGTATTACATATATATGTCGCTGTAAATGTCTTAGAAGCAAACTACTGTATTACATATATATGTCGCTGTAAATGTCTTAGAAGCAAACTACTGTATTACATATATATGTCGCTGTAAATGTCTTAGAAGCAAACTACTGTATTACATATATATGTCGCTGTAAATGTCTTAGAAGCAAACTACTGTATTACATATATATGTCGCTGTAAATGTCTTAGAAGCAAACTACTGTATTACATATATATGTCGCTGTAAATGTCTTAGAAGCAACCTACTGTATTACATATATATGTCGCTGTAAATGTCTTAGAAGCAAACTACTGTATTACATATATATGTCGCTGTAAATGTCTTAGAAGCAAACTACTGTATTACATATATATGTCGCTGTAAATGTCTTAGAAGCAAACTACTGTATTACATATATATGTCGCTGTAAATGTCTTAGAAGCAAACTACTGTATTACATATATATGTCGCTGTAAATGTCTTAGAAGCAACCTATTGTATTACATATATATGTCGCTGTAAATGTCTTAGAGGCAAACTACTGTATTACATATATATGTCGCTGTAAATGTCTTAGAAGCAACCTACTGTATTACATATATATGTCGCTGTAAATGTCTTAGAAGCAAACTACTGTATTACATATCTATGTCGTTGTAAATGTCTTAGAGGCAAACTACTGTATTACATATTATGTCCTGTAAATGTTTAGAAGCAACTATGTTTTTTTGTGTGTTGTTTGGACTACTGTATTACATATTATGTCGCTGTAAATGTCTTAGAAAACATATAGTAAATGTATATCTTTACATATATTACCTGTGGTTTAACAAACAGTGACGGGTCGTCATGCCCAAGTCCAAACTTGGCTGTTCGAAATTCTTCTTTCAAGCTATCACAACAACCTCCTGATCGCTTCATATTTTCAATCGACATGTTAATAATATTTAACGGTACATTAGTGTGATATTAATTTGAGATCACATAGTTTTGTAAACGCGCATTATATACATATATCGTCAAATGCTAAAGTAATAACCGTCTCTTAACTAATAACACAAATCAGTCCCGTGTAAAGAAGAACATACACAAGCAAAGAAAACAGATATTATGTTTAATGTCCAATGTAGATTATATATGGATTCGCTTCATCGATTGACTATGCATAACTCTGGGGTCATATAGTAGTAGGATACAAATTGACAGTTTACAATACATATTTAGGAGTTTACAAAATATAGGTATTTACTGGCGCATTAGGGCTCGACAAATCCACTCGTCCGCTCGTATTTACGAGTGACTTTTCGATCTGGACGAGTAGAAATTCCAAGTCGCTTGCCCAGTCGGACGAGTGAAAATTTCAGCTAAATATCCAATACAAATCGACGGAACAAAATAAAATAATATCCGTTTTACTTTCTTCGGAATGATTACCAGGCGTGATAATGGGAAATCACCGAGGATATTTTAATGTGTTTATGCTGCCACATAATTGCATTTATTAATAAATTAAAGTGCAATTCTGACGATTTTTAATTTTCCTAAAATACATGGGATGAGTGATAGTCCAATCTGGACGAGTGGGACAGTGGCATCACTCGCCCAGTAGGACGAGTAAGAAATTAAACATTTGTCGAGGCCTGCCGCAACCTTGTTAATCTTGGCGAGGCTTCATCGATGGACTATGAATAACTCTTGAGGTCATAATAGTAGTAGGTGACAGTTAACAAATATATACTGATCTGTAGTTCAGTAGTAACAAGCTGGACTGGTAATCCAGGGATCGCAGGTTCTATCCCCCGTCTGCACCTAATATAATTAATTAAACCGAGGTCTCGTATCGGTGCTGTACACCGTACACGTAAAAGAACCAGATGAGACTCTGGAATGGGTCTCTGTCTGTATCATTGCACTATCCTCCATAAATCTAAAATGACTAATCTCTTCATGAGGCGTCGCTCATATGGGCAACCGGTAGCGACGATAAATAAACGTAAAACCCATTCAAACAAATGACAGGAGCAGTAACTTTCTTTTATTTTTAGAGTCAATGGTAGATCAAAGTGAGAGACACAAGTAGCAACGATAAAAAAGAACCCTCACTTAAAGCATCAAAACAGACGTAAGAATGTCCAACACAGATGGCACGCATTCCAAAATTTGAACCAGAAAAGGATTAAGATAGTGTCCCTAATGTTCTCGCAATTAAATAGTTTGAGATTGTACGTGTTTTGTCAAACACGCATACTTTCTAAAAATGAGTCTTTTCGAAAGTTTGGTCACATCTAAAAATGACTAATCTCTTCAGGAGGCGTCGCTCATATGGGCAACCAGTAGCGACGATAAATAAACGTAAAAACACACGCATACACAGGATATTTTAAATGGTTTGGAAAACAAGCTGAGAGCTAATGTAAATTCCTTTCCATGATGATGTTACAAGATAAAATTGTTAGCATTGAGAGCGGTTAGTGAGACATGACGGGCATTGCCTTAAGTTCTATAGTCCCGAGTGATCATGGGTGCATGCACACGTATATGTGTAGTGTGGGGTATTTAGGAAAATGTGTTTTAGTCATCACGTGTGCACTTAGTGGTGATGAAATTAAATGGGTTGCTGCGACACACAGATAGATAACTTTATTATGATAGGAGGTGTATGCTTATAAATGTTGTTGACGTAAAAGTCCAGGTAAGGCGGAACATATGCACGATACTCCGACATATTTGAATTTAGTGATACACACACTTTGGAAGGACATAACGCTTCGATGCTAAAGCTACACTTCCTTCCGGAGAGAGCGCGACATATATATAATATGAGCGTTCTCGTCATTTTGATCAATGTTCTCGTAATGAATAAATACTCCCTCGAATCATACTATTATGCCACTAACTAGTCGATGCAAATTGGTGAATATCTATTGTACTGGTAGGGTTATAAGTATATTAATTACAATATCCAAATTGATCTAAAAAATATATAAATATATATTTAAACCGTGGACAAACCTAACCTAGGCCTCCGCCTAGCGACCTGCCTCCGCCTAGCGACCTGCCTCCGCCTAGCGACCTGCCTCCGCCTAGCGACCTGCCTCCGCCTACCTGCCTCCGCCTAACGACCTGCCTCCGCCAAGCGACCTACCTCCGCCTACCTGCCTCCGCCTAGCGACTTGCCTCCGCCTAGCGACCTGCCTCCGCCTAGCGACCTGCCTCCGCCTAGCGACCTGCCTCCGCCAAGCGACCTGCCTCCGCCAAGCGACCTGCCTCCGCCTAGCGACCTGCCTCCGCCTAGCGACCTGCCTCCGCCTAGCGACCTGCCTCCGCCAAGCGACCTGCCTCCGCCTAGCGACCTGCCTCCGCCTAGCGACCTGCCTCCGCCTAGCGACCTGCCTCCGCCTAGCGACCTGCCTCCGCCTAGCGACCTGCCTCCGCCTAGCGACCTGCCTCCGCCAAGCGACCTGCCTCCGCCTAGCGACCTGCCTCCGCCTAGCGATCTGCCTCCGCCTAGCGACCTGCCTCCGCCTAGCGACCTGCCTCCGCATAGCGACCTGCCTCCGCCAAGCGACCTGCCTCCGCCTACCTGCCTCCGCCTAACGACCTGCCTCCGCCAAGCGACCTGCCTCCGCCTACCTGTATGCGTGACAGATACCGCAAACGATGTTTTGATATATCTTTACTGAGTTACATCTGATATAACCGATATAGTTATTACCATTTAAATGTTATGTTTGATATATCCCCTCCCCATCTTGATAGGGGGCATATTGTACCGCCCAAAACAGCGTTCCACGGAACAAGGCGGGGGTGAATTGCCGTCAAAATCAACTCCTCTCCGTACAGGAGACCCGCCAAAAACCACCGGAACAGGATGGGGTGCTTTGCCCCCATCATCCAGTTTGGGGTGAAACCCCACAATGTGGACATCATTTCTCTACTACTCATGTTTGCAAACACTCTTATACGAGCACAATACTCTTCTAGTATTTCTGTAGTCCATGCATATTAAAATGCACCTGATCAGTGTGGTAGTCGTTTTGGGAACCTAATCTCTTTGTGAATTTCCACTAAATTGATGTTGCTGTTCCTGCTTAGCATGGCATTAATCTTTCGTTGCTGTGCTTTTTTAGTAACAAGTTTACCGCAGTTTCAATATCATATACAATGTCAACCGGTTTGGACGTGCTACTAATGTCGTTTCCACCATGATTATGAAGACAATGTCAGGTTTGAACTTAATTAGTTGACTAAGAATAGCTGGATCCTGCTTCTGGACTGTCATCCGAAGAATATTACATCACCGGAAACCTGAAATAGTGTAAAATAGTATACATGTATTACATTACAGGGAACCTGAAATAGTGTAAAATAGTATACATGTATTACATTACAGGGAACCTGAAATAGTGTAAAATAGTATACATGTATTACATTACAGGGAACCTGAAATAGTGTAAAATAGTATACATGTATTACATTACAGGGAACCTGAAATAGTGTAAAATAGTATACATGTATTACATTACAGGGAACCTGAAATAGTGTAAAATAGTATATGTTTACATTACGGGAACCTGAAATAGTGTAAAATAGTATACATGTATTACATTACAGGGAACCTGAAATAGTGTAAAATAGTATACATGTATTACATTACAGGGAACCTGAAATAGTGTAAAATAGTATACATGTATTACATTACAGGGAACCTGAAATAGTGTAAAATAGTATACGGGATCTGAATAGTGTAAATAGTATGCATGTATACATTACCGGGAACCTGAAATAGTGTAAAATAGTATACATGTATTACATTACCGGGAACCTGAAATAGTGTAAAATAGTATACATGTATTACATTACCGGGAACCTGAAATAGTGTAAAATAGTATACATGTATTACATTACAGGGAACCTGAAATAGTGTAAAATAGTATATTCGAATATTCATTTCGTCCCATTAAAAACGTCACCCTCCAAATCAAAATTCACAAAAAGAGAGTATGGCAATATTTGGTATGTCCGCCGAGAGCTGCTACACACGCAACACATCTTCTCATAGATGTAGCTATGTTGCTAATCCTAGCCTGAGGAATATTTCTCCACTCTTGATTTAATGCAACACGCAGGTCCTGGACGTTTGCTGGTGGTGGTACCCGCCTGTACACCATATCTTTAAGATCTGCCCATACCTGTTCTATTGGTGCAAGATCGGGCTCTGGCATGAATCTCATCCGGAAGTCGAGGCATATTGTGCTGTCGTTATTTATACAAAATGAAACAATTGTTGATCTTTTAGTTACATTTCCGTAAGAAGTCACGAATTTATGAAAGTTATAATACACGGAAACACGGTTTGGCTTATTATATAGTGCGCACCGTTTTGACCTACTTTCGCCAAAACGAGACTAACAGGTAAACAAACGTAAATATGCATTACTCGTATAGGAATGACACACCCAGGGGCCACATAATCTTGAAATTTACCAGTAGTTAGACGCATTATCTGTTCCTACGAATGTATATGGGTTATATGGTTCAGAGAATTACTTAGTGTGTCGTCCATTGTCCAGTGGTACAGTGGTAGAGTGTCTTATTTGGATTCAAAGGGTCCCGGGTTTGATACTAGTTTGGGGCACGTATAGTGTCATTGAGTGAGGCATCTCAGTACTGGTTAGTGACTTAAGTCTGCTAAGCCTGTCACAAAAACATGTCAAGGTCCCCACAAGGTGCTTGGCATCAATAAAACATACAATGTACATAAGTAATTGAATACATTAGTAACATTTAGGTCACACGCACCATATTAACTATATTAACGCATGGCATTGGAATGGCCTCCCTCAACGAAGGATCACTGCCGGCCCAATGGAAGTCAGCAAATGTTGCTCCCATTTACAAAAAAGGGGACAAGTCGCACCCCGCCAACTATAGGCCTATCTCACTGACATGTATTCTATGCAAGGTTCTAGAACATATACTTAGTTTCCTCCTCGATAGTAAAACAGTTCACTAACCACAGTATTCTGTACCATTTGCAGCATGGTTTTAGAGACAAACGGTCATGCGTGACCCAATTAGTAATGCTAATCAATGACTTGGTTACCTCTGTCTACAATAAGCATCAGGTAGATCTCATCCTATTAGACTTCAGTAAGACTTTCGATAAGGTCACTCACGAGAAAATACTACTAAAAATGCATGACTATGGAGTCAGAGGTCAAACATTAAGGTGGATTAAGAGTTTTCTAGATAATAGACTCCAGTCAGTTGTCCTTAATGGTAGTAGTTCAGATGCCATTCCTCTGGAGTCCCACATGGATCGGTACTTGGACCCCTGCTTTTCCTAGCCTATATAAACGACCTACCACAAAACATCAGTTCCAAAGTCTGTATCTTTGCAGATGATACTGCAGTCTATCTATCACTGACATCTGCAAATGAATCGGTCACACTCCAAAACGATCTTAAGAGATTAGAAGAGTGGGAGTTGGAGTGGGACATGGACTGTAACCCCTCCACATATCAAGTTATCCATGTCACCAGAAGGAAACATCCTATTCCCAGTCAATATGAACTCCACTTGAGTCGGTCACCTCAGCCAAATACCTTGGCGTGGATATCTCAGATAACCTGTCGTGGGACACTCACATAAAAAGGTCAACTAACAAAGCAAACCAAATATTAGGATTCCTACGTAGAAACCTCCAGGTCAAATCCGAACCCCTTAAGTCCATGGCCAAGCTTGAATATGGCTCTGAGATCTGGTTGCCCCATACCCAAACATTGATAGACCATATGAAGGTGTCCAGCGAAGTATTGACAATAGATTATCCCTTCTGTATAAAATTCATAATGATCTTGTTGCTATTCCCATTGAAAATTACCTAGTTCCTCTCTCTCGTCCTGCTCGCCATTGCCATTCCATAAGCTATAGGTTAATTACGAGTAAATACAGATACTACAAGTTTCCTTTGTTTCCACGATACAATCTACCATTGGACCCATCTCCCTCCTGGCAGTGTCACCATATCCTGACCAACAGAGCAATTCACATGACGGACAGTTTGCCAAGGTAAGTATTGACCAGACAGTCCCTAGTGTTCTGCGCAGTCTGCTTTTTAAACTGTTTACCACACCTATTTCGCATTACTTTAGATAAATTAATCTTTAACCACAGGAAACTTGAAATTATCCATAAGCCACAAAAAAAAAAAATAAAAAAAAAAAAAAAAAAAAAAAAAAACAAACAAAACCAAAGCACAAAAAAAAGGTTGCTTAACTAATAGCCGAGGACCCCACCCACTGCTATTAATTAATTTTTTTAATAGAGGAGGGTGTCCTAGGATATAGGTAAGAGGCCTTTGGTGGCTAATGGGTCCTAGGATATAGGTAAGAGACCTTTGGTGGCTTATGGATTAAATTTCAAGTTCCTGTGTTTTAACTATTCATACTTTTAACTTCTTTGCGGGGATTGACGCGCAACATGTCTATCCACATCCCCGTAAGGGGTTCGACATTAAAGGAAGATAGATAAAGGTAGGTAGATAAGTAGATAATGGTAGGTAGATAAAGGTAGGTAGATAAGGGTATATACGGGTAGGTAGGCAGGTGGGTAGTTTGGTAGGTAAGGTAGGGTATGGTAGGGTAGGGCATATGGTAGGGTAGGTAGATTAGTATAAGATACTATGTACAGTCCAGCCCCAGCCTTTACCATTTTTGCTGAGCTGCTGGCCACTGTACCACTCGGGACTGTTTTTGACCTTAGTATGTGGTTATTTTTCAACATTCGGTGTCTCAAATGAGATGTGTATCAACGGTCCATGACAAGCGCCACCCTGTCATACTCAGTAGTGTGTGCTGGGAGTAACCAGTATATGTGGATGAATAAGTTACTACCCGAAATCATCGTTAGACGAAAGGGTTTTTAGACGAAACTAGTACGTGAATTCGTGTTTACTCTCGAATATTCACTTCTGTTATCAGTAGTTATATAAATATGGATAGCATACGGTTATAAAACAACATAGCAAAGTAATCAGAGTATGTCGAAGGTAGTATATTGCCAAAATACGCTAAACCGATGATTTTATAACGAACGGTTTTAATGTTTGTTTACCTGCTTATAAGAATCTGGGTCAAGACGGTGTCCAAACCGTGTTTCCGTGTATTATTGTTTGGCAACTCACCTGTGCAGTGCGCACGTGCAAAACGTCTCACATGTACAGAATAAGTCACGGATCAGTGGTTTTAAACAAATTTACTTTTAATTAAGTTACAAGTGAGTAGTGTATTGGGAAAATATATTTGTTATCACTAAATTTGAGTTTGGGGATTTTATGCGTAAAATAAGTAATATGAAATCTCAGAATTCTATTTTGTGAATTTTGGAATTGAGGGGTACCACCTTAAAACATCTTAAATATGTACTTTTTATTAATAGTTGTTTTTCATTTTTGCACATCTTGTGGATGAGATATGGTTGATAATAAATAATAAAAGAATGAATAAATTGATCCACTCAGAAATCTTCCATGGTGTATTTCTCAGGTGGGGACTTTCTTTTGAGCATCAGTGTATACGAAATTAACAATTTTAATAAGCAGGATCTTGTTATATAAGTGTGTGTTATAAGTAAGATATACATTGCAAGCCTCAAACGGATCCAATATGTAAACTATTGGTAATATCTTCGGTGCTATGCGCCTCATACAGTCCTATATTTTACATATTGGACGTTTTCGGCTTATATCCTATACATATAATATATAAGATAAGCATATAGCTCGTCAATCATAGTTTACATATTGGATCGTTTTCGGCTTAAATCCTATACATATATTAGATAAGCATATAGCTCTCCAATCATAGTTTACATATTGGACGTTTTCGGCTTAAATCCTATACATATAATATATAAGATAAGCATATAGTTCTCCAATGATAGTTTACATATTGGATCGTTTTCGGCTTAAATCCTATACATATAATATATAAGATAAGCATATAGTTCTCCAATCATAGTTTACATATTGGATCGTTTTCGGCTTAAATCCTATACATATAATATATAAGATAAGCATATAGTTCACCAATCATAGTTTACATACACTCATCAAAACTCTTAACTACACGTAAATAAAATAATTACGCTTGTCAATATTTTGAATGACACGCATGCATTTCAACAAGGTATATGTGAAGCGAGTTGCACGTGCAAAATGCATACCAGGAAGATTTGCAAGCCATATGGAGCGTCAGAAACGCACATTGTGACAGAAAAAAGGAACGATTCAAAAAATGGCGAGACTGAGTCTCCAAGAAAGAGGCACAGCCAAGTGTTCTTGGAAAATAATAGTATATATATATAACATGTCACACATTATGTTGCTCAAAGTCCATATTCTATACATTCATATGGCATGCAATATTCAGTGTACATTGAAACATTTAAAATTAACTCTGTAATCTTCTCCATTGAATTAAATCAGTTATTAACATGTACTTTATATGAAATATTTACTATATTTATTTGTTAATTCACTATTCGTCTATATCATGCAGATATTGTCGTCATTGGCCTTTTAGTGTAAAGGAATTGAGAAAAAAATGTCAACATATCATATCTTCTTTCTAATTAAGTAATGTAGATTTCATCGAAGTATGCGTACGTTCCGTGCAACATCTTATTTCATGATACTTGGTGGCTATGTGGGCCATAGGCCCCCTATGGTAATTTCTGTGCTTTCTGACGTGTCACCACAAGAGGTTCACATAATAATGATACGGTTCACAGACGTATGTGGTCTGGACAAAATTAATGGTTTCGGGTTCAACCCCCATCTTTTTAAATGTTTATTGTTTTTGATAACATTATGACACACCATACAACTGACAATAAACATACACACATTGCTTCTAACGGCTATATCCAAGCATGCTTAAACAGTATACCCCGTCAATATCAGAACATCTATAGATCAATGCGTCAGAAGCCAGTGGTCCGAAAACATCACTTTTGCGGTTTGTAGTTCGCACCTCTAGGGTATCAGTTTTAAAATAAGAAGAAACAAATCGAGCAATAAATTACATATTTACAGGTTTATTTTCTTCAATTTCAGGATCTCAATACTGTATACGTGGATAACTTCGCGTCAATACTGTATACGTGGATAACTTCGCGTCAATACTGTATACGTGGATAACTTCGCGTCAATACTGTATACGTGGATAACTTCGCGTCAATACTGTATACGTGGATAACTTCGCGGGTTGAAATGTTCGCAAATGTAAAATTTCCGACTTTTTATTACATACACGCCCTGTGTAATGTCTATGTCGCACATCCATAACACCCTGTGTAAACACCGCCTATGCCG